>OY720441.1:41999985-42044854 GCA_963082915.1 Dolichopus griseipennis
ATTCAATCTACTACATCTTTATTATCCAGACTAGTATAATACTGAGTTACTATATAATACTGCATAGTATTTAAGTACAGTTGTAAGTACCATTACCTGATACTAATGAGTAATAAATATTCATGAGTAACTCATTACTTTGACAAGTATCAGTATTACTTTACTTTCGATACTTACAAATTTTAAATATTAAGTAAAAGATTCAAGTAAAAATACTTGTAATTCCTAGAAAGCAACTATCAGTTAAGTATAAGTAAAAGTATCAAGTAAAAATACTTGTAACTCCTAGAAAGTAATTATTAATTAAGTATAAGTAATAGATTCAAGTAAAAATACTTGTAATTCCTAGAAAGTAATTATTAGTTAAGTATAATTAATAGATTCAAGTAAAAATACTTGTAATTCCTAGAAACTAATTATTAGTTAAGTATAAGTAAAAGAATCAATAAAAAATACTTGTATTTCCTAGAAAGTAATTATTAGTTCAGTATAAGTAAAAGAATCAAGTAAAAGTACTTGTAATTCCTAAAAAGTAATTATTAGTTAAGTATAAGTAACAGAATCAAATAAAAATTCTTGTAATTCCTATAGAGTAATCAAATTTTAAATTAAATTACTCTTGTAATTAACTTTTGAGAATTTTCGAGAATGCATTTAAGTATTAGGAATTCAATTATTTTTCAAGTATTCAAGTATTTTGCAAATATATATAGGGTGTATATTTTTTTTCATAGTTGGAAATGAAAATTGGAAAATTATAAGTGAAAATTTCGGAAAAATATTTAGAACAGCTTGCATTTCTATCGAATGTTTATTATATAAAAATTAAATTATGAACTTTGATCTTGCAACATCTACTTTAGGATTGGTTATTGGTCTTGCAACATGTACTCAATTTTTGCATACAATTTACAAATTTTATATTATTATGATGATGACTGTCAATTTAATATTATTTTCGAAATATATTCGGAAAATTCAATAAAATTATTATTATAAATGTAAAATTTTGAAAAATTTCAAATAACTCTAGAAAGGAGGGATTTATTCATTCTCTATCTAAAAATTGAATGAATCAATAAATCTCCTTTTTTTAAAACAAATCTCCATGGCAACTCGTTAATTAAAACAATTTGGATTTTCAGGTGACAAAAATAAAATATACATATTTTTACCTTCAATACCTGTGGTAAACTATATTGAAATAAACCTTGGATCTGTTTTGTAACAATAAAATTTGCTTTTTCAAAAAAAAAAAATTTGATAACAAAAATTTGAAAAATTTGAATTTTCTAATTTACTGCACGTCATTTTTTGACACATTTTTTCAGGAAACTAACCAATATATTGAATGACCTTTAAGTCATATATTTTAATAAAAATTATCAGCAATTCAAAATGTTAATATTTTTTCAATTAATTTTCAATTTTAAATAATTTTAAAATATCAAATATTTTATATCATCACTGTCATGTAATGGTGAACTGAATCGAGGCTCTGCGAAATAAAGCCTGCAATGCATTTATTAAAATTTTGTAAATTTCTAAAGAATATTTTGTGTATCAATTTGGTGATTGGTAGTTGTGTTTTTGGATAATTATTTTTTAATGTGAATAATAAAACTACACATGTATTTGTAATTACTAAAATTCTACTAACGTGATTAATTAAAAATCTATTATAGAAAATAAATGTTACAACATAAATAAAATATCTACTATACTAATTATTATATTTTATTTTAAATAATAGTTTTCGAAGAATATTTAAATCGATTTGACTGAGTCGATTAAAAAAATTTTATTTTAATACAAAGAATTTTTCCATTCGACTAAGTCAATTCAATCTAAAAACTAAGATCGTATAATTTATTTACTTATACTATTGTGAAGTTAAAAAAAAAATTTTTTTAATATAATTTGATTTAATAGAAGACGAACATGTGTTTTATAAATTGTAAAATTTTATAAAAATTTATTAAATTACATGCAATAACTACTCTACTATAGACAAAAAGATTGAATAAATGTATACTAAATTTGGAAAACAATTTTAGATAAAAATGTGAGTATGAATATTAGAACTACTTTAATTTATTTAAAATTATTTATTAAAAAATATTGTTTATAAATGTTTAATGTAATTTAAATGGTGTTGACTTTGTATAGTAAAATATAAACTAGATTGTATAGTATATAATAATTATGTGAGATTTTATATTATTTGCACCTGAAAGTATGCAAAATCAGAACAATTGCCAGTTGTTGTTTTTGTATTTTAAAATATAAAGTAGATCGTATAGTATATAAGAATTATGTGAGATTTTATATTATTTGCACCTGAAAGTATGCAAAATCAGAACAATTGCCAGTTGTTATCTTCATATTTTAAAATATAAACTAGATGATATAGTATTTAATATTTATATGACATTTTACATTATTATGCACCTGAAAGTATGCAAAATCAGAACAATTGCCAGTTGTTGTCTTCATATTTTAAAATATAAATTAGATCGTATAGTATATAAAAGTTATGTGAGATTTTATACTTTTTGACCCTGAAAGTATGCAAAGCCAGAACATATTTATGAACATTGTTATTTTCCTAAATCTTTTATTTACTTATATTCAATTGGATTTATTTTCAAATCGAAACCAGGCCACAAAATCTTGATAATTCAATGCTAAAATTCGATATATATGTACCAGAACATACTTAATATAAATTCTTAGTGGTTAGAAAATAACTTTATATTACAAAAAGCAATAATTTTGGATCAAATAGCCACGTCGCAGAAATTCTAGTATTTAGAGGTACTATATCAAACGGAATTTCATTGTCTTTTGAAAGTTTAATTGTTATTACCAGTGAAGATTGCAATGATACTCAAATCAATTTCTAAAATAAAACACAAAAACCGCAAATTATAGTTGACCAAGAAAGAGTCTTAGAGTTAAAAATACAAGAGACGGCGACGGAAATAAACAATGCAGAATTAGGAGCAATACATAAAGCACTATAGCTATGTCTAGAGCAAATTAAGCCAAAAATAAATATTTACTCAGACAGTTTAAGTACCCTCAATGCAATAAGGAATTGCACAAACAAAGAACCTTTAGTAAAAGCCATTAGAAACCTTTTAAGTCAAGTGGGATGGGAATTTAAATAAACAATGGTCTCCGATCACAGCGGAATTAAGAGAAACGAATTTACAGACAGAGAAATCAAATTAGCTATAAAGAGTCCGATCATAGGCTAACATAATCATCACTTAAATTTAAAAATAAAACAAATTATGTCTATGGTCTAAGATCTAGTAGATTTTTACAATGCACATACAATTCTAACAGCACAAATATTACATCCAAAAGTACAAATACAGGCGAATATAATTAAATGATTCGAACCGCTTCTCAATCATCACTGGAAAATCACTGGTTCATAGCAGTACCGTTAACTTATAGAATAGGTTAACAACTCAAGACTGAAAGGTAAGAGATGAATTTATTTTAAGAGTTTCCTAAAATAGTACTGCTCCCTAGCAATGCTCAACTTTCACTACAAACTTTTATCATTTATATATTGGAGAACAGTTAATATCAATCCGAACATAAATCTGATTTAGCTTAAATGTTTATACCCATATATAAGTCTAAAGAGTATACTAAATTTGCCATTACATTTATGATGGGATATAAACTCAAAAGTATGGATCGGATCAGAATCGAAAAATAATTTGATTTAGCTATGTTTGTCCGTCCGTCCGCTCAATAACTTCAAAATAAAATAGCTAGGATTTTGAAATTTGTGAAAGTTTTTAATCAATATCCATCATCGCTATTGAAATCCATCCATTTTTATCCCCAGGTTCGAGTACCTGCCATACAAATTATTTTTTTTATGTGAGCATTTTACTCTATACCTATTGAAGCTGGGTGTCTGAAATTTTAGTCAAAAGTAATTTAGCTTTATGACCAAAGTTTTTTGCAAAATTTAGTTGGAGTATCTGCCATACAACTTCTTATTTTATATGAGCATTACAATACACCTAATGAAGCTGGGTATCTAAAATATTGCTAGAAATAGTTTAGTTTCATGGCCAAAGTTTCTGCAAAATTTGGTTGGTCAACTGCAGTGAGATCGTGTAATTGCCGAAAAACTTCATATTCTACATGAGCATTACTTTATAATAAGGATGAATGTTCGAAATTTTACCAAAAGGAATTAATCGGATGACATAATGTTTATATTACGGTCATACGGCTATCCCAGAGTTGAAACAATTGAAACAGTTTACTACACTCTTCCTCGTTTTATGTAATATTAAGATCTAAACAAATATAAATATTTCCTGATAAGTATTTCCTGCATCAAAGTTCAATAAACCCATTGATAATTCTTTGAAAAAATTTAATATATACACTTAAAAAACTCCTTCACGAATATGCATTTCCAGACAGAAGATAAATTAAATTTAACAGTTTATTAGTCTAATTATTTTAATCGCTAATTATGTATCTTAATGTCATATTAAACCTATATATTGTTTTATATAACATAAAAATACATTATAAATTAATTTCATTAAAAATTAAGTCAAATAAATATTTTTAACTATTCATCTTATATAAATTTTATATAACTTTTGTCCAGAACAATTAATTCACAAGTTCCATATTAGTTAAAATAATCCTATATAATTCTATTATAATTTGTTTACGTAAAAATTAATTAGAACTTAAATTAAATTTTAATGTTATTTTGAAAATTTTGGATAAAAACACAAAATAACATTCACTATATATAGTTCTAAAGGGATCCATAGAACTTATATCCACCACTTTAATCCAAATATTTAAACTAAACTTTTCTTTAATCTTTTTTTATTAACTTCTTTTATTATTTTTTTGTATCTTATAGATACAACACAAGTATCTGTATAATAAAATTGTTATTTGATCATTAAATCGTTTTTATAACCATTATATATAGTAAAAAAAAAAATAAAATTAAATATCGAAACATCATTTATGAACAAAAAATATAATATAAAATTTTATGATTATCAGATTTCCTGCCCGCCTTTCCTATGGTTCATATCAGTTCTTCCTGTTCTTTTTTAATATATATTAGTTCTTCCAGTATATATATATATATTTTTTTTTCTAGTATTAAATGTAATTTTATAATTTTATAATATTTATATCAGAAAAAACAACAAAATAATTTCTAATCGCTTTAATTCCTTTTTATTTGTTTTGAGGGGTTGTAATTCCCAATATTTATTTAAAATTCGCCTCAAAGGAAACAAATATCCATAACTAAGAATTTAATATTTTTTTTGTGTACCTTCCAAAATTAGAAAAAAAAATCAAAATACAGGAAATATTTTGAGGAATAAAAAAATCAAGGAATTCTCAAATTACAAAAACAAAAAAGGACGAAATATACATAGACAAAAAAAATACATGTTTATGTCGATTATTTAGTGATTTTCTCCCTTAAAAATTGATAATTATTATCCCCATTTATCCTTTATTATTCCTTTTTTTTTCTATTTAATTTACACTGATAACTTTTTACTTAAAAATAAAAATAATAAAATAGAAAAAAGTGTTTAGAATGAATATTAAGGTTGGGTGAGGAACCAGTTTTATTTAACGTGCCATTAGTTTTGAATTTTTGCTAATTGGAGAATGAAACGTTATTGAAAGAGGGCAGTACATTAGATGAAAGAGTGCTTCACATTTAAGCAGTTGTTAAAATAAATGTGTTTGCTTAAACAGGTTTTGAATCATCTAGGAATTTCTAAAAGTGTATAAATGAGGGTTAGAATAGTAAATTTGACAGTTTTTCTGTCAAATTTAGCAGGATTCAACCATTTTTGCCTTAATAATATTATAATTTTTAACAGTTTTTTCAGTATTTTAATTTGTTTTTTTATTTGAAAAGATTTGTTTGTAATATTGACGTTGAATAAAAACTTTATTAATTTTTATGTCACTAAATATGGTATGTATAAGGCTCCTTTTAACTTGAAGTATGATGTCAATATTGTCATTTGTCAATTCAATAGGCAGAAAAACAAATTTTATAAAATTAAGCAGCTTTTTTGGCTATATTTCATATACAATTTTCCTGCCGTTCCTGCTAAAAATATTCAGTTTGGCCAGTCTGATGAAGACTTGTAGTCCATCTAGTATTACGTTGAAATTCTTTAAGAGGAGACATAATTGTAAACTTAAGTTCAATACAGCAAATGTCATTACTAATTTGCAGCTAATATTTACCAAAATTCTAGAATAACGGAATTCGCTGATTTTTAATTCAACGTTTTAAAATATATCAAATTTAGAATCTCGCGCACATATCTACGTACAAATATTCTCAAGAATTTTCTAAACAAATAAAATGCAGTCAAAGGACAGTTCAATTAAATCAAATGGAGGCAAATGACACACTAATTTTATGTGATTTGCAAGGCTATCAATATTGTGATACCCATTTATTTTTTTAATTGCATTTTACTTTTATAAATTGTGCAGAAGAATGTTGGAAGAACCCAAGAGCTAAAAACTGTTAGAAGCCTACATCTTTATTTAAACACTTAAATGTTCACATATATATACAATGCTAAAACTAATAATAATATTAAGTTTTTACATTGATTGATTAAGAATATTTACGATTTTTTAATTTATATCGAATCCCACATAGTGTATAGTGTGCCATGAATACATAATTAAAGATTAAAGCCCGCCACTGCATCAAAGGTTTTAAATTTAATAAAAAATTCATTTTTATTTTTTTTTTTTAATTTTATTTTATAGAAGATGTAAAATAATATTAGTTTTATATATAAGGATAATCATAGTACAAATATAATTTTGTATATATATATGTATGTATATACACATACATACATCTAAAATAAGGATAATAATAAATCAGCGCCTTTTTATTCAGTTTGTTTTTTGTTATATGATAAAAAAGTTTTGAAACATTGAAAAAAAAATAATAAAAATAAAATAATAGAAAAAAGGTAACTAAAACCAATGGTTCCATTTCCTATACTAATATATACATACTTTTTCATAGCATATATATAATATATTTGTATATATACATCTTCATTAAATCCTTTCCTCCGCTTTAAATTTTATTACCGAGGTCGGAAAAAAAAAACTAGAAAATTAAAATAAAAAAAAAAACTTTTCTTTATCTTAACGGCAACAATTGGGTGCAAAAATGAACGATTTTAAATTTTATTTTATTTTTTTTTTGTTATTCTTTTTTTGTTTTTGTATTTTTTAAGGATAAACTAATTTTTAACTTCTATATTATATTATATACAATCAAAGTATAATGATAAAGGATTTAGAAGGTCAAATAGGGAACCAAAAATTCCATTTCCAGATCAAAAAAAAAAAAATAACAAAAAAAAGAGGAGAAAAAACCCAATTTTTTAGATTATTATTAATAAAAGAAAATCAAAATAATGTCCCAGGGTTTCTGTTTTTTTTTTTAATGAAATTTTTTTTTTTTTTCTTACATTGTAACACTGAATTTCTAATATTAAATTTTAATATGATTTTTCAAACCCCATTTTATATATTTAGGCACCAGATCCTTCTTTAATACTGACAGAACCTTTTGAATTAAATAGTTGATCTTAAAAATAGAGAAAAGAAAACAAAAAAAGGATAATCGAAAACAAAAGAAGGAAGGAAGGACCATTTTATAGGGATATTGTTAACAATTTATTGAAAGACTTATGTAACAAAATAATACAAAACAAAAGAAACAAAAGGTAAATAGTTTCAATATTCAAAAAAACAATAGTTAAAAGATATTCAAACTTTTTTTTATCATTTTTTTGATTATAATACCGTTATACAGGGGGTTTGGGAAATTAAAAACAAAGAAAAAGAATGGGAGAAATCCTTGAAGACAAAAATTGGTAAGAATGGTGTGGGTGGTACGGTATTAACATTTTTCAGAAAACGGTTCACATAAAAATGGATAACATAAAAATATCTTCGCCCCTAGTAAATTTTTAAAAATTATACATTGTTTTTACTCCTATAAGAGAAATCATTTAGACTAAAATTCAGTTTCATTCACAATTATTTTCACTAAGCCATTAATTACGCTATAGTTATTGTCAATTTACACAAGAGTTATTTATTTTTCTATATTATCGTAGGTATGTTTAGATATAAGCTATTACGATATACCAATACAATATGTACGATACGATATATCATTTGAACCAGAGATCTTCCACTTGAAAGGTCGGCGTTTTAACTACTACGCCATTGGTCAGTTGATATAAAGGTTTAGTCAGAGCTTTTATACTCAAATTTATGTATCTAAGTTTTTAAAGTTGAATAGTTATAAGCTATAAGGGTTTCTTTTTTAAAAAACTAAATATGTAAATTTAGCATCAAATCCCGTTATTTTTTTTATTAAATAACGGCTTTCAATTGTTACGAAGATATTTTTCGGACGTTTTGTAATGACATTTTCTCACTTTTTAAACACATTATAACTAATACAATAACGGTATATTTCATAGTTATCAAAATAATTCAAAATTGCTTTATTCATAGTTTAGCATATACCGTTAGAAAATTTTATTTTAAACAAATCTAATTTTTATAAATTCCATCATTTGATTTACTCTATTAAATCCCTATTTCGATCTAACTTATATAATTCTTAAAATCATATTCGATTTGACGGCTTGATGACACAGTGCTTAGAATGTCATTGGGTACAGATTAATGGCTTAAATTAATAATTATATATCTTTAATAAAATATACATTAATATAACACTTTAAACAAATAATTTAATTGCATAATATAACTCACAGAAATAGAATACCATAAAACTCAAATACAAAAATATTACAATATAAAGATAGAATTTTATATATTAAAAATCTAAAACATTTCCACATATTATAAGGCATAGTTTTACCTCATCTTTAAATTGTATGTGGAATTCATTAAGATCAATTCTAATAACACGAATATAAAATAACACCCTGTTCCAACATCTCCCCATCGTGTTGACAGGCTTATTAGCCTAACAGTGGAAAAGTTAGCTCTTAAATAAAAACAAAAAGCTACTTTCAGTCACCCTGTTTAGCATATAAAAGTACATCTTGTCTTTTTATCAATTTTTAAATACCAAAAAAAAAAACAATTTTCCAATATTACATTTTTGTAATTTTTTTTGACATTACAAAAACACCGTTATTTACTATTTCATTATTAGATTCCCCAACAAATCTTTCAACAATTTTCAAAAAAGTAATTGATTCACTTAAAATATTTTTAGAGGAATTTGTAAGCCCAAAAAAAAATACAACAGAAATATGCAATCCAAATGTAGAGTGCCTTGTTATGTTTTTTTGCACATTCTACTCCTCTTTTTTTTTCGGGAACATTAAAATCCAATTGATATATATGTATATATGTATAATTATATGTATATACGCACACTACCCTTCAAAATCGCATATTATTCTTGTATAGCGTGAAAATCAATTATAATGATGCTGCAAATAATAACACCAAAATATAAAAACAAAAAAAAAAAAAAAAAAAATTGACACCTTTAACAACGCCATCATCCAATAGCTTAGAGATGATTTAATTTAGAACAAATTTATATATACAAATTAATATATATATATATATATATATCTATAAGCATTTGTAGATATATTAAGTTTTATACAAGAACATATCTATAGGTATATAAAATGAATATATGTAAATGTATATATATAAATATATATATATATATATATATACATAATAATAATAAACCTGATGAATAGCTTTAAGGTATAAATACAATTTTTTTTTTTAAACGTTAAAAAAAAACAAAAATAAAAAATAAATAACAAAATAACGGGATATTTCTTCGCAAATTTAGAAGGTAACAATTTTCATATAATTTTTTGTTTTTGTTTTTTTTTTTTTAGTTTTTATGTTTTTTGTACGCATGAAAGAACGGAGGATCATGTTTTTTCATTGAATAAATTTTTGTGTATTTTTTATTTTGGAAAAATTGGTTATAAGACTAAAAAAATTTTATTATCGCATCGCATGAAATTCGATACATTCTGGTATCATATATAAAATATCCAGGAATACACTGATGGTATCATGATCTCATCAAAAATGAACAAAAAAAAACAAAAATTTGAAAAAAAAAAGGTGTATAATTTGACAACATGATTGAAAAATTTTATTTTTGAAAATTTGATTCAGGTCTTTAGGGGTAAAAAAAAAAATAACAAAAACAAAAAAAAAAAAACATTTACATTATTTTTGTTTTTTATTTTGTCAAAGATTAATAAAACAATTTTTTAAGGTATAGAGGTGTACAGGTGTTTAGAAAATTTTTGTCATTGCATTTTTTAACAAAAAAAAAAACACAAACAAAATAACAACGGATTTTTTTTTTACAGTTAGAGAAAAAAAATGTCAAATTCTAAAACAGATTCAATTTGTAATGAAAACAAATTTAATTAGATTCTTTGTTTTTGAACCCGAGATAAAATATTTATAAACACATTTTTCAAATAAATTTTTTGTGTTTAAAGTTTTCATTAAATACCTAGTTTAATAATTCACAATAGTCCGTCTGTCTATCAAGTTTAAAATAATATTTGATACAGTTTGAGGTTAGGCAAGGAATGCCAATAATGTATTCGTTAGAATTAGTCCCAACACTATTACGATTTGACGTTAAAAGCAACAGTAGGTTTGACGTTTCTTATGAACATGCTTAAATTGACAATTAAAATATGAAATATGTCTTCTTATTTGAGCTTTCAAAGAAGCAAATTGAACATACGTTTAATCATAGGTTTAAGTGAACTAAAATATTTTTAAAATAAATTGAATTTTATTTATAACATATAATATAATAATACAGTTTAAATAATATAGAATAACAGTTTGTTCATAATAAAATAAAAAGACATATGTAATTTTTTAACAAGTTGTGTTCAATATTCTTCAGACTTTTCTAGTTTAATTTTTTTAATATGAAAATATTTATCAAACTTCAAAATTAATTTCATATTTTAATAATTAAAATGTCGCGTCGCGTGTGGTTTTGACGTTTTGATATATAATAGGTATTATAAATGATTTTTGTAACAATGCAAAGCTTATAGGAAAGCGAATAATTAGGAAGACACCCAATTAAATGGAATTTTTTAGTCCAATATTTTTTATTTTTTTTAGTCCAGTTGACATATAAATTTGCCAATTTAATTTTGACATAAATGATATTAAATTTAAATATTGGGAGGTTCCAAAAATTAAATATAACACGCAATTTATAATAAACAAAATAATTAGTACAAAATTTTTTAATTCATTAATTTAAAAAATTATATTAATGTTTATCATATTTTTTCAGCATTTATAACTATTATAGCCTATCTACAAACAACGCTCTCATCTCGCTCTCTACACGTAGCTATCTGTCAAATTAAGTTAAATGCATTGACTTATATGAAAATGTCTATAATAGACGCCGCCCTGACGAAGCCATTACGCAACCATTAAAAAAGTTGTTTAACTTTTAACTATTTTCCTTTCTTTACGTATTCAAATGTCAAATAATTGAACTTTGAAAAATAAAAAAATATATTGTCAAAATAAAAAATTAGTAAAATTATTAATTTTTTTTTGTACCTAGGGTTAAATAATATCAAACCATTATTCAAAATAGCTATACAATAAACTTTAAACTATTGAATATTTTTTAATTCAAGAAACTTAAAATTCAAAATTCATGCAAAACAATGTCAAAAAACGCTGCCATGTACATTTCATTGTAGAGACTCCTATCATTATAAGTTTAAAAATTGATATTAATTAACAATTTTTTGAAACAATGTAATTTAGACTGCATTTAATGTCAATATATTTTGTTGACTCACTTTAAAGAATTATCTTAAATATAAAATTGGAGGTCGACGCGTTTACAGTATAAGCTTCTGCTTGCCCATAATATTTTATAAAAATTAAAGTAAATGTAATTAAAATACTTTTGTTATTAAATACATTTTCACAAATACATTTTTCTCAGTAAATGCATTATTACATAAAAAGATTATTGTAATATTCTACTTCCTCTTATTTCTCCCATCTAAGTCCCTAACAGCTAATTTACATTAATACCCTATCTATAATAAAAAGTAACATTAAAAAAGTATTGTTACATTACGTTTTATATATAAATATGCTAATGGCACTAAGTAATTCTATTATAATAAAAATGATTACAACTACTACTTAAGATTATTACTATCATTTTAATTTTATTTCAACTTGCATATTCTAATAAAAAAATAAAATACAAAAAATTGGACACGTAATATTTGTACTAGATTTCAAGTTACTAGATAAAAATCTCATGTCTAATTAAAAATTTATTCAAAATCTCAATTTTCATTATATATAATACCATTTAGTATATAAACATATTTACTGAGAGAGAATGTTAAAAAAAAAAAAACAAAATCACTGTCTGTTGTTTTGTCATCAGCACTTAACCTCCAGGTTTATAATCTAGGAAATATAAAAATGCAATAACAGAAAAGAAGTTTACATAAAAACAAAAATATAAAAAAATAACCAAAAAATATTGTCATCGTTTATATATTTTTTTTTACTTAGAATAATTTTCATATTTTCGCGAAAAATTCTGTAATTTTTTTTTCATATAGAACTAACTTGCTTAATTTTTCTTTTAGTCTGTTGGTTTCTTTTTACATTATATATTTATTTTATTTTAATTTGTATTATATTATACACTTAATATTTACATTATATATTTGGTCACAAACAGTATATTTTAAGAAAAATTACTTTTTTTTAGGAATTTTCAGTTTAATTCGAATCATTGTTTACCTTTACGGCAATCACAATCCCTGTCCTAAGTCAGCAGTCCCTCCGTTAATAGCTTTTCTGATTAACCACTTCACCACCCATACCCTCACATTAGAAATATTTAGATAATTCTTATTAAATTCGAAAAAAAACTATAAAAACTTATAAAATAAAAATTGCATACTTTTAGGTAAATTTTAAATTAGAGAGTGCTTTTGAAAGCAGAACACTCATTAATTTTCCTTGAAAAAAATTTACTATCTGTATCAAATCGGCGTTCTTTTGGTTGATGCACCAGATATTTAAAAACTGTGCTACCAAAATTAGTGAAAATCAATGAGACTTATAAAAACAATAATTGCATACTTTTAGGTAAAATTTTTAAATCTTGTTATTTAAAATATCCCTCCAAAGTACAAAATATTATTAAGTTTAAGGATCAATAATAAAGGATTTGACTACTGTTTACACAGATTAAATGCTGTAAAAAACTAATGAAACACTAATGAACTAATTAATCGGTAAGAACTGTAATTAATAAAGCTGTAATAAGGCTAGACACTATCACTACTTTTTTAAATCAAGGTATATATTTAATCATTAAAAAATTAGTTTTTGCAAGACAATGTATTTAATTTCAACTTTATGTAAAAAATTTTAAATATTAAATTATTTATGCGGGATGAGTGAAGTGATTAGTGCACTTATTAATCCCAGGATCATCACATGAGTTTAACATTTTTATTGGCACTGCGAATGGAAAATGAAAAGCGTTTAAAATCTTTAATAATTTGTTAAATTAAGTGTCGAAATGTCTTGAGGTACCATATTAACATGATGATAACATGCAGTATCACTAACAAATGATTTATATAAATAAATAAAAGTTCAATGACAGAAGTTGATTTGGGTCTTAACTTTGAGCCTTAATATAAAATATACTTATATTATTAATATACTTTGTGCTAACTAAATGAGTTTTCCAACCACTAATGGTGTCTTTAATAATTTATCTATGTCCGTTATAGACATACTGTATTTCAGCTTTGTTGCGTTTATATTATCCAGATTATTTTCTATGACTTCACATGTAGCCCCCTCTGTTATAGTGATATAACAGGGAGACTTTATTCCGGTCTTAAATATATCTAAAAAGATGAAATGCTCATGGGCTATAAAGCCGATATATTCATTGTACTCCTCATTGTGGTGAAATATATGTCAAATTCGACTTGTATATTATACGAATGTATAAATGTTACAATTTTGCAGAGTTTCTACAAAACCACACTACCTTCAAACTATACATCATCTTCATTCACTATAAATATATAAAATTTTTAAGATACTATAATTATTATAACGATATTAATTTAATTTACTATATTATTATATATTTTGATTATTTTTTTTTTTTACTGTTGTTGAAACCATTAAAGTACCACGTCCCATAACTAACCATTATATAAGATAATTCATTAAAAGTAAATGAAAAATAGTAGACAAAAAAAAAAATATAAAAAAAAAAAACACAAAAAATATAAAAAAACATGTAAAAAAAAAAAAAATATTATAAAACTACAATGAATTTCTTATAAGTTTATTTGGGTCGAATACTACACCTGTGTTGCTATGTTGTATATGTTCTGTTCCGAATCCATTTAGTTTCATTTTTTTTTTTTTTTTGTTTAAAAAAATACATTTATCTTTTATAATATGTTTCATGTTATATACATATATATATTATATACTGGTACCTATACATACATCTATATTTATATTGCATATATGTTAGGGGTACTTAAATAATAACAAAATATAAAATAAAAAAAAAATTCGTTACATTATAGAATAAAAGAAAAAAATATAGAGTGAAACAAAAAATAGCGGAAGAAGTATAGAAATATAATAAAAAATACTAGAAAATGATATATATATAAATATATGTGTATATATATGTATATTATGAAGGTGAAAAATTGAAACAACTAAGTAGTAGCATTTGTATTGTACATATAGTATCAGCAGTACCATTTGTATAAAATACAAAAAGGTGGGAAAAGGAACGAATCAAAAAATGAAACAAAACAAGAAAATGAAACAGAAACAACAAAAAACAACAAAAAAATAAATTTTTTTTTAAAAAAAACACGGTATAACAGAGTGATGATACTTGAATTTTACACTCACTTGCTCACCATTAGAAAAGTATCATGAATGCATTTTTATTTTAAAATAAAATATATATATATATATGCAAAATCTATATATATATATATAAATCGCTTAAAATAAAAAAAAAATACTTATATTTTCATCTCAAAGAGAAGACGGTAAAAATAAGGACTCGTTTATATTTTTTTAATCCTTTTATAAAAAAAAATATGAATAAAGAAAATACAAAAAAAAAGAAAAATAAAAAAATAAAAAACAAAATTATAGCTTTTGAAGAGTATTGCAATGACGTTCACAATAATGCATGTACTTTTAAGTTCTATTTGAATTTTGTTTCTTATTCCGTTTTTTTTTTTTTTTTTTTGCAGTGGTAAGGCGAAAATCCCATTAAAAACAGTTAAGGGATGTTTGTAAAATAAAAAAAAAAAAAATACATATATAAAAAATAACAATGAAAATAAAACAAGTCATTCAAATTACATTTAATACAAGATATTACTTTTATAAATGTTTTAAAAAAAATTTTTATTCAAAATGAAAGCATTCATCAAATAGAATTAATTGAAAATTAAAAGCTTTATTATTCTTAAATTGTAGAAATATGAAAAGCAGAGAAGAGTTGGAGAAATGAGGGTAGAGTTTTTATCGAATTCAAATTTAGGATGGAAGTATTCTATCAAGATCACACCAGAATTATATAGGAGCGTGTATTATGCCTGTATTTTTTGATTATACGACTGTTTTACATTTGCTTGTATTTTATTTTCATGTATTTTGCAAAAACTGGGTCATACGCCTTTTACAGTATATTTGTATTTATATTTATATATTCTGAGTTAGGCTGAGATTTTAGACTTAGCTGTAAAATCAGGTTTTAATAATTTGTTTAGCGGGAGTTTGGGGGTGGCAGCTTGTACTATTACAAGTTAATTATTATTAAATAAAAAAATTTATATATTAATAGCAGAAATTTTATAGTTGGTTACAAAATCTATATTTTACGGTTATTCCAGAATATTTATATATATATATGTATGTATACTGTATACTGATCTAATGACTTGAATTAAAATCCAACGATTACGCTGGTTAGGTCACATAGAAAGGATAAACGATTATGCTCCAGCAAAAGCGGATTTTGACTCCATTTCAGAGAGTAGACCCAAAAGAGGTCGACCACATCTTCAATGGAAAGACGGTGTTTAGTCAGACGTAAGAATGCTAAATATTGTTGGAAGTTGGAGAAAAGCTGCGCAAGACAGAAGTCAATGGAGGATTTATAAATTAAAATGTTTGTTAAAACTTCATTGATTTACATTTTGATTTATGTCTGTGTACAATTTAGCTAAATGTGACAATAACAATTAGGGCTTCCTATTTATTTTTCTTTCAGGTTTCTCTAATCTCTATAATCTCATTATTCCTAATTTGCTAAATCCAATTCTCCAAAATCCCTTAATATCCTTTAACTCGAAATCATTCTATAATTTGGTTTGACCACAAAGTGTGATTTAAACACAGTGGTTTTATTGTGTTTAATTCTTACACTATCCGAAAAAGACTCCATCTAATTCAAGTATATGAAACTTTTAATGCTTTTCAAAGTCCTTCTTAGAAAAATAATACATATTACTTAAATATAATTAAATGACCAAACTTAAAGGAATCACTAAGAGATTTTCCTACCAATCTTAAAATTTTAATACGCACACCACTGAATTTTAATTTATATATAAATTTGTGAATACAATGAAAATATAATATGCATAAAATTTTATATATAAGAATTGCATATTAAACGCAAATTGTAATGTGCTATACCATTATATAAAATACTTAATATATCCTTTAAATTCATATATACATAATATATATATTAACATATACATATATATATATACAATTTAAATTAATTTGTATCAAAAATGCATCATTTCTTTCTCCACTTGATGTTTTTTACATTTTTATATTTTTATTTTATTTTGTGAAATATATTTTTAAAAAAAAATATTGTTTCTTTTTTTTGAATGTTGTTTTGTTTTATTTAAAAAAAAAAAAACAAAATTGCATATTGTTAGGAGGAGCAGAAAATCAACTAAAACTATTTTGTTTTTTTGTTTTTCTTCTGTTGTTGTTCACACAGAATATATTGCATCATACAGTACTTTGCATTTGAACAGCTGGATAAGAACTAAAAAAAAAACAAAAAAAAAAAAATACGGAATAAAACAACGACGAACATGAACGCATACTTAAAAACAAAAAGCACGACGACAAATAGATGGGGAACGGATTTTAAAAATAAAAACAATAAAAAAAAAAAAATCTTCAAAAAGAAAAGAAACATTTTTACATTGTTATTTTTTTTTTTTTCAATATCCGTTCTAAAAAAAAAAATATAAAAAAAAAATTTCTTTTATTTTTTTAATAAGTGCTCAACTTTACAATAACAACAACAACAAAAAATAAAAAACAGTTAATGGTTACATAGAGTAATATAGATATATGGTATTGATATAGAAAAGTATTAAAAGCAGGGCAAAGTGTTTACATAAGAAAAAAAATCATAATATAACAAAAAAAAAAAAGTAAAAAATAACTTTACAACTTTTGACTTATGCATATGTTGGTACATTTGTCTCTTTTTTTTAAAGCATATTTATAAAATATTTTGGAAAAAAATTAGGCTATATAGTTTTACTTTGTCCTTCCGACTGTCAGTGAGGGTGTCTATTAAACTTCTATAGCTTTTAAAATATGGGGGATTAAATTTTAAAGTACCTTAAAACAATTAATTTCATTGAACAACGTTTTTCTGTAACTTCATAAGGTATCAATACCGTCCTATCAGCCCCCTAAAATTCGTATAAGCCCTATATGTAAATTTAAATTTAACACAAGTTCTACAAGATAAATCTTCAATCGGTAAACGTCAAGCCATATCTGCTTTTATCGACTTCATAAATATATGTCAAATAAATATATAGTGTTGCCATACCATGATAACTTAATTTATGCGAACTTATGAGAGGTGTGAAAAATTTGTAAAAATTTTATACCTCCCATATCTTTAAAACGATTTGAATTATAAATTTTAAGAGTAGTTAGACTTTTGAATATAAGAATGAGTCATTTCAGAAAATATTTTTGTGTCACCCATTGTGTCGGAGCTGCAAGTTATCAAAAACTGAAAATTAGCTATTTTTACACATTTGTAACTTGAATATAACTTAAATACTTGTCCCAAAAGTTTTTTAACTAATATATAATATATATATATAACTAGCTTTACGAGACTCTAGAGTCTCCGACCGACTTCAGATAACTTCTCCATTAGTCTCTATTCTGGGCAGCTTTTCTCCATAAGTAATCTACAAAGTTGAAAGACCCAACACTATATATTTTACCATGTGTTAACAGTTTTTGTTAATTCTACAGAGCTTCCTTAAAATTGAAAAGAGTTCAAACTCTTTATCTAAACCTTAGAATGGAACAATATTAAACTTAGGAAAAGTGCTTCTTTGAAATTCTTTGGTTTTCTATTACTTCCTTTTATTTTCATAAGTAAATATATTATATATTCACATATACATATACATTTCCATATTTATTATGTATTTATATGGACAAGATAAACTTTTTTATACATATATTTATTTCTTTGGTATTTTAAATATGGTAAGATCTGTTATTCTTAATATTTTGTTTTAGTTTTTTTTGTTTCTGAATAGAATAAATTCATGCTTAGATTGAGGTGGCCCTCAGCAAAGTTTGAATTAAATGTTTGCAAAAAAAAAAGAAAAATTAAACAAAAACTAAACAATGAAATATAAAATAATATATAAGGAAAAAAGAAAGATACAAAATATAACACTGTTAAATTTATACAAGAAGACAAAAATAAAAATAGGAGTTTATTTTATAAGTCTTATGAGTTATTTCTGTCTATCATTTATAAGAACAGAGTGAGTGCTATTAAAATGATGATTTATGTCCACTCAGTTTTTTTTTTTGGAGTTTTCTATCAAAAAACATATTTCGTATAAATATGCTTTATTAAATTAAAATATCTTGTTTTGATCTTTACAAGTGAGATCACAAAAGTGTTACCATGGTAACCATTTTTTATTAAGGTTTTTAAATATATTAAAAAACGTTGGAAATTTTTATTAGCTATATATAAATTAAGAATGAAATCTCGAACATTATTGATTGACAAGTAAAATATAATGTGGCAAGGACGAAAATTAACTGTAAGCTGTTCTTTTACATTCATAATCAGAATCAAGTTTTGTAAAAGCAATAAAAGTCAAATAACGGTGTATTAATAGAAAAAGATTATACGGTAGTAGCAGGTTATACAGTTCTTATGACAGAAATCGAACTTTTGATAGTCAGTAGAAGAAGAGCCATTTACAAAAACAGATCAAAATTTCCAACCAATCTTTCTGCAGAGTTATCAGTATCACCAAAACACCTTGGATGATGTTATACGGAGTTAAAAATAGTGACATAAATATCAAATGTCATATTGGGGGAAAAGTATTCTGTCAAAAGTATAAACATTTACTCCACAGCAATTAGTTTAGTGCTATAGTTAAAAAACTTATAGTCACATGCATTATGTAAAGTTTTCGCCTGTGTTACAAATTCTGTATAAAATCATAGACTTAAGTCAGCTAGATGAATATAATTCAGGCGCTTGAAATGTTACAAAGGAAAAAGTTTGTAACAAAATGAATAGAATCCAAAACTGAAGAGCTTCAAGAGAGGTTAAAAGTTTTAAGCATAGAAAATTATCTTAGTCTATATAAGGCAAAGCTACAAATGCGATATCCTAAATTTAATACTATTAAATAGAAGAAATTTAAAAGTTAAAGATATATGTATTGTTGAAGATGTGAAATTCTTAAGATTGGCCTTAAAACCTTTTTATCAGAATCATTTAAACTTAAACATTCACTAAGCAGCTGGAGAAAAAACAAATGTTATTTATTTATTTATTTGTAGTAAATATTGCCTGATAATATTAATCCTTTGCCTATTTGACATTTGGACTTATTATTAAATTATTATAATATATACTATACATTTTTTATTAGATATGATCCGACCAGTGTTTGAACCCGAAACTTTCCGATTGAAAAGCTGCCACTTTACCACTGATCTGTCGGCCAGATAAAACCAATATATATATATAAAAAAACTTGTAGAAAATTTTAATTATCAAATAAAAGCTTCAATTATATGAATAAATAAAGAAACAAACGATCACGTTTTTAATTTGAAAGAAGAAGGGCAGCCCCAGAATCACATTAGACAATTATGTCTTTAATTGTTATTTACAAAATTAATTGAATTGGTATAGGCTTGAAATACAAATACACTATAATACACTTTATTTGTACGCCATCTAATATTTTGTAAAAGAATTATAAAATCTAAATATCGTAATTTTTTATTTTATAATATTAAAGTGAATTTTACGATATAAATTTTTACGATATGAGCTACTATTCTTCATTACAACCCAAAGATGATTACAACACAAGAACTTTCGACTAAATTGCGACCCTCTTAACCAATAAACGATTCGTTCGATAATTATAATTATACAACTTTCATATTTGTGACATATGATTTTATATTAAACTTTAAACAGTTACTTTTACAAAAACTTCACAGCTTTATTCTAGAACTGGAAAATTTATTTTATTAATCTCAACTCAACTTCATTTCAACTCTATTTTTATTAATAAATAAAATCTTTACAATGCACATTTCTTATTTCATTATCACCCTGTATTTTTAGTTGTACCCACATTCAAATATTAAAAAGTAATATATATATTTTTATAAAATTTTTGATGTACATCTTTACAACAACAACAACACCAACAAAAAGAGACAATATTATTTATTAAGAATTCAATGCACCTCTGTTACTAGTTTTTCCTTTGACATGCAAATAGGAAAAACAAAAACAAAAACAAAAAATAATAAAAAACTTAAGAAAGAAAAACAATTTTATAAACTTAGAAAAACTTATTTATTTTTCCTCTCTGGAAAATATTTATTTTCAAAAAAAAAAAATTGAAAAAGGACATTTTTGTAATAAAATATACAATTTAAATAGAAATTGTATACTTAATTTTTCTATATTACTATTTTATTCTTCCTTTAATTGTTATTTTTGTACTTCCATATTACTTTTTAGTTTTTTTTCTTGTCTCTTTCTTTCTTTTGTATTTTAAAATAAGAAAATTGTTTTTTTTTTTATTTTTTTTTTTTTGAATTGGCATATCATTGTCCAAACTTGGGGGTTAAGGAAATAGAAAGTTTTACCAGAGAAAAATAAAAACTTTTGTTGATTGCATTTCCGCAAAATTTCCTGTCAAAAAAATAACATTTTCTTTGGTTTTTACAAACTGACACATTATACGAGTATAGAAATTCATTGACTTACTATAAAATTCAAATACTCGTATTTAAAAATTTTCAAATAATTTTTAAAACTTTGGAATTAAAAATTTATATTTTTAGGTTATATTTGTTTTGTCAGCTTGGTTGAAATGTCATTAGCAGTTTTATTTAATCATGTGTGTAAATAAATCACTTATGCAGAAAAGTTGCCAAAATGTAAAAATTGTTCAAAATATTTGTATATAATATGTAATTATATACTCGTATATATAAGTTTAGTTATTAGATAAATTTTAAATTAACTTAATGTTTTCCATGGGATTCATTATAAATTAAATTTGTTCAAAATTACTATAGTAACTGTAATAAAATGCAATAGTTGCAAACGAAATTTTAGTTTGGTATCATAATTTTAAAAGTCAAAATCTTATGCGACAAAATGTTGCATACATAATCTGATTACAAAAATCTCTTAAAACAAAATCCAAAGTCTTATGTGTTACATATTAATTATGTCACAAAAAACTACTAAAAAAAGTGAGGGTTGCAGACTTAAACCATAGCTAAACAAGCATATTATTGGAACTCTGTTTTTGTATCCGACTGTTTGTTTGCTCTACTAGGTAATAGTAATATCTAGGTAATATTTCAAATTAAATTAAAAATATTTAAGCCAAACATGCAAATTTTCCAACCAAATACAGGCTTTTCAGTTCAATCTCATTTTGTAAAACACTGTAAAGCTTTTTCGAAATATATTGGAACACTTTTATAAATCGCAACTCCAAAATGTGAAACATGTTACCCCCACAGATTTCCAATACTACTGATTAAGAAAAATTCAAGAAAGATGTGAACCTAATCCTGCTAGGTGTCCCATTCAACCCTTGATGGACATTTATGTTTAATCATTATTCTTCATTATACTTCGCAACTAAGTTGGGGGTTTATCCTATTATGTTGGCTACGATGGAGGTGTTCTAATGAGCGGAATCTTTCACATCCCTTTTTCAGTAATGCAAATGTATGTACATTTTATTGAAAACTTACTTTTCGATTTACTTAAAAACGATTTAAACGCTTACAATAACGTATCTGTAAAATTAAATGTCATTGAAAATATCAAATCAAAATGAATAAATTTTAAGAATAGATTGAATTGGAATTTTTAACATTGACAAACTTAAATGTCAAGAAATTAACCATATGTCATTGGGACACTTTAGTGTCATAATTAAATGGCTATAACTGTATGTCAAATAAATTAATTTAAGCAGAGTTTTAACGTAATTATAGATATTGAAAAATATTAGAATATCTTATAACATTTTTATATGCCAATTCTGACACCTCATTTATACGTAATAGGAAACTGTCAAAATATAATGAAAAACGAAATATTCAAAAATTTTTTGTAGAATAAAATACGTTTTTAAAACATTTGAAAAATAATTTATCAGAAACACAGATTAAATCTATCGAAACCGGTATCATAGTTCCATTCTTGGTTTTTACTTGTATAAAAATTATTATAATCATTATTTGATCCGAATAAATTAAAAACTCATTCTACTAAAAAAATTTTTTTTAGCACTTAAAAAAGAAATCAAGATGGTCACGAATAACATACAAGTTTAATAGAATAAAATTTATAAAAAATATATAAAAAAAATTTCTTTTAATGTTTATTGTCTAGTAGGTCAAAAAATTTAAAAAGAGCATTAAAAAATATAATATAAAAATTTTCAAGGTTTTTAATCAAAATTTGTACTCAAATGATCCTTAAATTAAACAAAAAGGTGGTACTACAATACTTGCACAGTTTGATATTGCGCGTCATCGTTCGCCGAGAAGCTTCGCTTTTTAAAAAATTGGGTTTGTTTTTGGAAAAGTATAAACCGTTATCGTATATTGAACTTTTTAAATATATAAAACAGTTTTTTTTATAGTTTGTTTGGCATTTAAATCATAAGTCAAAACATAGATAGGTAATTAATAAATGTTCTTCCATTTTGGCCACTACACTGTTAAAAAAATTCAAAAACTGTTGCTTTTTTTGACAATTCATTTCTGAAATATAAAAGTCTAATCCATAAAAATATAAAGTAGTCCAATATTATATAATCTAAAATGCGTCACATTATTACCTAGCGTCCCCATCAAGCTTTTGTATTGAATTACATTCACATGCATGTGCTTAGAACTACATGTCAAAGTGACGTTTACTTTGACGTATGAACATTCTAACATGACGTTAAGCCTTAAAAAAAATTCATTATAAACTGGGCAAAAATAAAATAGATTAACAAAATTGATTTCGGCCATTTAATAAGTTTTAATTTTTTTTTGCACTTAAAAAAAAAAAAAGAAAATATTTTTTCGATTTCTTTTATTCAATTTTTTATTACATTTTGTTTTTTTTTATCGGATCAAATAAAATAAACATCACATGAATTTCAATTGTTAAAAATTAAAAAAAAAAACTTTTCTCAATGGATCAATATCTAATATAATAACTGTTTATTATTATTATTTCTTTATTAGAAAAAGTTTATGAGAAAATTTTTTTTTTAAGGTCCTGTTTCTGTTTTTAATTTTTTTTTTTAAGTTTTACATTTCAATTTTAATTTTTACTTATATATTTCTTTCTCTCTTACTCATGTTTGCAGCTCAAGTTTATTTCAATAATTTTTATTTTCTCTTAAAATTGGTATTTGTGTGTTCTTATTGTTTTTATTTTTTTATTATTAGCTATTAACAAAAAGTTTAACACCAAAAAACATATTTTTTTATTCGCTTCAATCGTTTACAGTTAATATTGTTTTTTTTTTCTCCCTCTCTCTCTCTGTATTTATTTTCTAATTACAGTGATATTTTTGAGAGATGGAACCAGTGATGGACCATTGCATACTATGATTCTAATTTTTCATAGCGAGGAATAGTTGGTAAACTTGCACGCAGATAATGGCTTAATAGAATTTTTTTTATTTAAAAGTTTATTAGTTTTTCTTAAAATTTTTGACAGCTTCCAGGCTGTAAAACTTGTTACAATTTGAGACTTACGCGCTACTGAGGCCGTAGGTAGATAGTAGGTAGCTATAATTTGAAGTTAAATTACTATAAATTTTTTTAAAGATTTTATACATACAATTTACAATTCTTAATCCAATAATGCTGAATATTAACTTATGAGTCTCTATGAACTTTTAATTCAGAAAGTTGATTCGAAAGTTTGGAAAAGAGCTTTAAATAATTATTTAAAAGTATAATTAAATTATTGAAATTCTTTAATAAGCCGACAATGATTAGTTTGGTAGTTGAAATATTTTTATTGAATCAACATTAGAATGACTATTTGATTTTTTCAATCTAAAATGACTATAGGTATTATTAAGTTTTCACTTTCATAAAATATTTGTATAAGCTGCATTAAAACTTCTACCATACAAGCAAACCTTCCTCATACAACTACATATATTTTACTTTTATACAGAATGATAAAGTTTGAAGTACTCATTCTATAACGGTCAGCTATAACGGTCAAATTATTATTCCAGTATTAAAAAAAAATTTAGATCATCTTAAAATTTTAATATGTTTTCCAAATTCAAAATGTAAAATTAAATTCCAATATTTCTTCACTTTTGAAATAAAAAATTTATATCAAATTAATTTTCTTTCAAACCTATTAATTAAACGTCAAATCAGTAAAGACGTCAAATTCATATATATCACCCTGGCTCTAAAACTGCATTTTGAAGCTACTTGAAGTAAAGAAGATAAATTATTTAAAAGTATTCAAGGTGTTTAAATGCATCAAATGATTTTTGGAGTACTAACTTTTAATAATTCAATTAAAAGTCAGTTATTGACAGTTACCATTGAAATGCAAACAAACTTCAAAACATTTAAATAATTTAGAGTACCTTCTGTAAAATTGGCTGTCAATGACAATGCAAAATCAATATAAATAAATTGCAAGATTAGATTGCATCGGATTTTAGAAGTGTTTTTTAATGAAAAATTGAAATAAGTCGAAACGAAACAAATGAAACATATGTCATTGGAACAATTCTGTTTCATTATGCAAAACTGATCAGCTGTTCAGAAAAATAATTTTCAATCTGGAAAATTAAGTTTTTTTACACTTCTGTTACATTGTTTGTTTTTCGAAAAAAATTTGAAAATTTGAATGACATCTCGATGATAGTTGTAACTGACATCTAACTGACAGATATTTAAATTTTATTCTTAAATTTAATTTAAGAGTTAATTTTACCTAAATCTAGTAAATTTTACCTAAATCTTACACTTATTGAATTTATGATGAGGGCTGAATACATTGAAAAATTAAATTCTTGGTGAATACAAGAAAAAGACAGTGGTTCTTAAACTTTTCTCCTCTTTACTACAACTGTACCAGATAACCTTGTAAAATTATATTAATCAACTCCCGATTTTAAATTTCTATTGTGTTTATATTTTTTTATTATTTCTTCAATTTTTTTATTTTTTTTTAATTTCTTATTTTGGAAATAAAGAAAATTGAAAATTTGTTTTTTTGTTTTCCTTAAAAAAAAAAAAATTAAATTGAAAAAAAAAAAAAAATACATTTTCATTTAAAATGGAATAGAAAATTTTCTTTCCAGAACGGAGAAAAAAAAAAAAAAAAATTAGCAAAATTTAAAACGAACAGAAGAATTATAATAAAAAAAATAATAGTTTTTTTTTCTTCGTTCTCAATTGAAGTGCAATTGTATAAGTTCTTTATTTGTTGTTGTTGTTGTTGTTGTTGTTATTGTTGTTATTGTTGTATTCAATATTTTGAATATTCATAACAATACATTTTTTTAGTCTAGGTGTATAACAAGGATACACTTGAAAGGATATTTAGTACAGGATCTTTTTTTATATATTTAAATATATACATATATATATATATATATATATATATACATACATTTATTTTGAATATAAAAATTCAGTGGATAGACTGGATTTTTGTAAAAAAAAAAACATCTTACCGGGAAAGGATACGTCAATGGTTTCTTCCCTATAGGAACATTATTTGATTATATGCGCTTTGAATAAAAAAATATGAAGGAGTAAATCAGGAGTAAAAATAATATGGAATATGATGATAGAAAATACAATAATAGATTTTCCTTTTATTTCTGGTACCAGATGTTAAAACTTAGAAGAAAATAGAAAAACAACAACAATAACAACATCATTTTGATCTTGTTATCAAGAATAGATTTAAAAAATAAACAAAAATGAATTTGATTAAATTGGAATAAATTGGAATTGTCAGTAAAGTAAAGGAAGTTGACTTTTATTAAATAATATCTATTTATTTAATAGTTATGTGATATTATAAGCTCGTTTTAAGTTTTAATCTTTTGAAAAATTACAAATCACATAAGAATAGAACCCATCTTGTAAAGTAAATTTTTTTTATATTTTTCTGAAATGGGATTTAAAATCAGAGTTTGATGCCTCATTTAATAATGTTTGCTGTTGATTAGATGATGGTGTAGTTATTCTGTAGAATTTATGATTTATATTGCATGGTTTATTGCATTTTATGTTTTAATTTACTGTGACAATTTCATATTTGAGTAAAAAGTAATAAGACATTTTTAACTTATGATTTTTTTCAGAATCTGAGAGTTACAAATTTAAATTAAAATATTTTTTTTTAATATTTTGTACTATTGAAATACTTTGTACTATTGAAGCATTGATGAAGGTTTACTGAATAAGTTCAAAAAAACAGATAATCATTTTATAGTTTTACTAAAAACTACGCAAGACCATTTGAAAGAGAAATTACCAACCTTATCACAATGTTGACCCTACAAAAAACCAACTTATGATATAAATCTTTGAATCGATTTTCAATCATTAAAGAAATTACAAATATTATAGAGAAGTAATTGTCTTATTCTAAGTACTAATTTAATTACTAAACAGGTTAACTTTAATTATATTACAATAGTCCTTCGAAAAACATCCGAGATCTCGTTGTAATATAAAAGTAGTTATTACTTTCGTAAGACGACCATATTACCCTTTTTCCTTTTCCACGCATTTATAGAGTATGGGGTATTGACCAAATCTATTTAAACTACGCTTCAATATAATCGTTATATTCACTAAACCTTTGATTACTCGCCATCTATTATCTTGCAAAAGAATTATACATATACTCCATACTACAATATTAATTCAATAATATTCTTGGGAAATCAGATTCTATCTAGTTTTTGAAATTCTATGTTACTTTCTATGTTCTTAATATCTTCCAAACAAATCCTGAAAAACGGCTCCCCAATTTTCCACCTTCCTATGGCAGAGCTTCCTATGTTATCGATTTTATATTTTGTACCTTCAATTACATAACTTTTATACAATAATTTTTTAATAATTTTAAATAATTAAAATACTCAATTAGTAGCTCCAAAAACTTAATTTGGAATACAAAATAAAATATTCCAAAAAAAAAATTGATAAATTGAACCGACAGCCAAATAAAAAATTCCAACTTTTATTGAAATTTTAAAATATCAAAAAAACAAAAATTCATATTTCTAAGATATTATTAAACTTAGGTTAAATTTTTTTTTTTTTTGCATGAGGGAGTTCTCTTTTATTTCTGTGAAAATTTTTTTTTTCTATATTTATCTGAAGGATTAAAGAATTTTCCAAATTTTTATATTTTTCCACTAATTTTCTTTTTTTACTCCCCTGTTGTCGAATTCAAAATAAAGTGGTTAAAATAACTTAATACATATATCGCTCTAAAGAATTTTCCAATTATTTGTATATATATAATATATATATATATATGTATAGCAACAACAAAAAGGTATTTATTATAGGATTATTCCATTTAATAAGTATTGAATACAATTCGACTTATTTTTTAATGAAGTTTGTAATATTTGTCTTTTTTTTTGTTTTTATCCTTTTTTTTTAATTTTATCCTTCTTAAAAATTGAGGATTTTCCGAAAAAAAAAAAAAATTAAAGAAAAACTCAATTCAATGGAAAAGTTTTTAGTGGAAAATTTTTTTTGAAAATCTCATTCCAAAAAACAAAATTTGGATAAGAAGATAAATTTAGGAACTTTTCATATCAAATTTTTCCAAAAAAAAAAAAAAAATGAAAATTGAAATATTAAAAAAAAAAAAAGAAAACTTTTGAAAAGTTAAAAGAAATTATAACAAACATATTTCACACATTATCAAAAATATCTATATTTTTGTGTACATATATACATATATGTTTGTATGTTGATATTTTCACAAAAAAAAAAAAAAATGAACTAAATCCAATTTTGAAAACTTTTCAAATTAGACTTTATTGAATTTTAATATAATAAAAATATTTGGCTCAAAATTTTTTGAAGAGTTTTATTAAAACAATATTAAAAGTTTTCAATAAATTTTTAAGCCAATTGATTTTTTAAAAAGTCGGATGCAAATTGAAAAATCGATAGCTTTTTTGAATAGCTTAACTGGTAAACTGCATTAAAAATAAAAAATTTTTTAACATAAGCTGCAATAGCGGCTAAAATATTTGCAGCAATTTATGGACATGCTTTTATATAAGACTTTTGAATATAATTTCAATTGAGCTGTCAATCAGAATATTCAACGCTTCACTAGTAACCATATTCAGTTAAAACTTGTTCAGCTTTTTTTTAGATAATGTAATGATTTATAGTCTGAAAATTTTATGGCTCGAAAGGCCCCAGTTCGAATGCCAGTAAAAGTGAAAAAAAGCTTTTATCTAGTTTTTGACTCGACTCAAGTACCATACGCCATTGGGTTCAAATTAATGGCTTAGTCAATAATTAATTATTATATATCTTTAATAAAAAATACATTAATAAAATAATAAAATGCAAAATAGAAACAAATAATTTAATTGAATAATATAACTCACAGATATAGAATACCATATAACTCAAATACAAAATTATTACAATATAAACAAAAATAAAATTGGATCTATTGAAAATCTAAGATATTTCTACATGTTATAAGACCTAGTACTATCTCATGTTTAAATTGTATGTGAAATGCATTAAGATCATTTCTGATAATATGAATATAATACAGCCCCCCTATTCCGACATGCAAATATATAATCAGGCTATCTGTTAACTTGTATTACCCAATAAAACTAAAACTCATTTAAAGTAATCAAAAAATTATTAGTCTTAGGTATTTTTAGTTTCTTATTTTTTTACTTAATATTTAGTTTAAACTATAGGCTCTCACATTAGTCTTGTTTGCATATGAAATATTAAGAACTTCACATCACATATACATACAATTTCTTGAGAAATTCTAAATATTTTTATATGCAACATATGATATTTTAAATCAGCCGATTTATTTGAAAATATTCCACCAACGTAATAAGTGGTGGCATTAAAAAATTGAGGCAACACTCAGAGTACACTTTGTCGAGTGGAGTGAATCGGTGAGAGTGACCACCATATTTGAATAAATATTTTACTCAAAGTTAATTCTGTCACTCAATGAAATCTTCATAATTAGAGTTTGAAAAAATATTAAATTTTTTTTTTTAACTATACATAAGCAAAAAAACATTAGTATGTATGTATAGTAAATCAAAAGATATTGCGTGTAGTAAATCAAAAAATTATAGATTTAGGAGTAGCAGTGGTACAAATGATTTTAAATCATTGTATAAAATTAAATACGTTATAGTTTGTATAAAATATATGTATATATAGTTTTACTCAAACAGTCAACATCTTTTTCACAATAGGTTAAAAGCTCTTTCAAATGTCAAAAAATTACTGAGTGAATACAAACAGCCATCTTTCACTCAAACAGCCATTTTTTTATTCACAATAGATTGGAAAATTATTTCAAATGTCAAAAAATTTCTGAGTGGATACAAACAGCCATGTTTCATTCAAACAGCCATTTTCTTATTCACAATAGATTGGAAAGTTATTGCAAATGTCAAAAAATTTCTGATTATTCACCCCAAACTAAGCGTTTTCTCAAAAAGCTGATTAAAGCCCTACAATTTTTTAAAAATTAAAATTTTAAAAATCACTTTCAAAATTTACTTGAATTATTTGATTTTTTGGAGTTAATTCATTTTTTTTATGAAATTATTCAAACATATACTAATATTCTAGTACATATGTGTAAAATACAATATGTTTTATGTATAGTTAAATTATTTATCATAAAAAAAAAAAAATTATTTCAAAAAAATTTGAAATTATTACATCAGAATGTACAGCACCAATAACAACAACACCAAACAAAGAAAGACAGACATGTATTGAATACAATATATGATTATTATTGCATTTGCTTTTTTGATTTTATTCCTTTTGGTTCTTTTGGTTCCTTTGTTGGAAGAGAAAATGATCCTGAATTTTTTGGATTTTTTTTTGTGTTTATATATAAAATAAAATAAAATTTTAGGACAGGTGTCTATCATAAACAGGATTTATGTTTAAAAAAAAAAATTGGAAATAAATAAATAAACATATAGAATATGAAGAATGACTTTAAATACTAAAGATATGATATAATATTATATATTAAAAAAAATTTCCATATTAGGAAAATTCTGTAACAAAACAATAATTTCCTTTTAAAATAATTTTCATTTTTCTTTTCATTTTCATTTTTGATGTAACGTCAATTACATCACAATTCAGTTTTCATTATTAAAATTTAAAAAAAAAAGAACATTTTCCCAAAAAAAAAAACAAGAAGTTTTACGTCATAATTTATAAAATATTAAATTTCATTACCAAAAATTTATATACAGAATTTAAAAGTATATATATAAAAATTAAATAATGAACTTACCTTTCAGATGATCTTGTTGTGCAGCATCGCCTACATTATGCATCATATCACTTAAACAGCGTTCTAATGAACGCATATCAAGACCATTTCCTATACCAGATCTATCCTGTAATTATAAGAAAAATAACAAAATTTAATAACTCATATTTTAACAATATGTAATAAATATAGTAAATACTACAAAATAGTTTAAGAACTTTAAAGTATTATCGTTATATTAAAGTAATCTATTATATAAATTAATTTTGAATCTCCTTGGATTTCTTTTAATTTTCTTAAAAATAATATTGAAGTAATCTAACGCTAAAGCATCTATCAAAACTCTGTTCACAAAATATTGAATCATAAAGTTCAGATTAAAAATAAAGTAGAGACAATTTATATGATATTTAGAAGAAGCAATAAATATTTCAATAGTTTTATAATAATTGAAGCCAAAGCCATAGAAAGTGTAAGACTAGGTATTCATATGTGTGGGTAGTTGACTAGATGAACACTGGAGCTCACGCAAACAAATAAAGTTGCCAAATTAAAGGCTTATTTAATGCGTTTTATAAGTACAAAACAGTACTGAGTATTAGACATCAATCTATTTCTAAATATCATATTCATTAAGTGTTATATGATAACTGTTCAAACAAGCAGCCTTTCTTAATGGAATTTAAGCATGAACTGTCAAAGTGACATTTTATGGAAAACATTAGTCAATAAAAATAATGGGTTGGGTACGAAGTCCCGAATGCAAAATCCCAAAATTCAAAATCACAAAATTCTAAAATCCCAAACCATTATCGTTATTATAATTCGTTTTGTTGCCAACTATAAAATTCCCCCTAGATATTTTTTTGTATTAATATACATTTTCAATGATAAAGAACTTCCAATACTCCCGCTAAACAAATAATTGAAACCCTGATTTTCAAACGACTCTAAAATCTCTACTAAAACTCAGAATCTCCCATAAACATATATATAAATATTCTGGAAAAAGCGATAACACTACTTTTAAATTCAACTCGAAAATTCCTCCTAATTCAGAATCTTGCATAAACTGTTATGCATAAACACATAAATACATTCGGTAAAAGGCGCATAACTATGATTTTGTAAGCAACTCTAAAATCCTACCTGATTCAAAATCTCGCAAATACATACACATGCATATATAAATATTCTAATATTCTGGAAAAAGCCATAACCTTGATTTTATAGCCAACTAAAAATTGGAATTTTGCAATTTGGGATTTTAAGATTTGAGATTTTGGTGTTTTGGGATTTTGTAATTTGGAATTTTGAAATTTGGGATTTTGGTATTTGAGATTTTTATTTAATTTGGGATTTCGTGGCGCTCCCTAATATAATATAATTAAATAAATATGATAAATATATTGAAAGACATAATCTTATTGTATCCAAACCTATAATGGTATCAGTAACTGCTAGCTTCAAAATATTCCATTATGATATGAAATATTAATAAATGAATAAATAAAATTATTATTAAAACTAATCAAAATTTTAAGTTTTTTTTTTTTTTTTGATTTTCCATTACGGTAAAAAATTTCAAAATAAAAACATTTTATTTGAACTTATCAAGATAATAGAATTAAGATCCTTTAATGTACGATACTTGACTGACGTAATATGTCATCCCATTTCTTTTCTTGACATAAATTTTGTTACTTCCTGTATTAAAATGAATTCAAAATATATAAAGTAGGTACTTATTCTAAAATCAAAATTATTATAACAGTTTGAAACATCAGCGTTAACATTTCAACATATATGAATATATTTATCTATCTTATAATAACTTTTCTATTTAATTTTTTTATCATCTTCTTAATTTTAATTTATAATGATGGCTTAACACAACTTCTTCATTAGAATTCACTTAAAAACAAATATCCCCACCTTTTTTACAAATCAAAGTGATAACCAAATTTCAAAAAAAAAAAAAAAGTTCCGCCATATAATTGATAACAATTTTTTAGATTTACTGTAAATAAATTGACATTTTCATATTCTAAAAGCTGAACTTAAGTTTTATAATTAAGAATTTTTTTTATTTTGCAAACTTAAAATATTGAAGGTAAAGGATTTATAAAGAAGTTTCAGTGACAAATAACGGTACATAATAATGCACGTGTTAGCTGAGCTCCAGGTATATTAATATTGTCCTTGCGTTAGCAAAGCATCTATTTATACATTATATTTTTGAATTCCAATGCTTGGATCGAATTAGTATCAGCATTGTAAAGTATATCGATCAGGCCTCGTATGTCAACCTATTCTTCATTTTTAAGCACATTTTCAAAAAATTTTGTAAAATCATCTTTTGAACAGCTCAAGGTGTAAACTTCAAATTTTGGGAAAAGTTCGATCGTCAGAAATTGGTAGGAGTCGGTTAAGAAAATATTTTTATCACGCTCCCTATTTAGGAGCTGTAAGGGTTCGAAAATTAAAATATTACTATTTTTAAGCACTTGAAACTTCAATACCCGTCCAAACTTTTCGGTACTAATATACAAAATTTAAAGCTCCTACATCATATTTTAACATGTGTTAAAGGTTTTTCTTATATTTAAAAGGGGTTCTTTTAATTGGAGAAAGTGTCTCTTAGTTTTAACCATTTTTGTTTAGATAATAAAATTCTAAGAAAAATTCCAAATTGGAAATTTGGAAATCACAATTTAATTGCTAATACCTGAAAGATGCGGTTAGATTCTCGAGGACCACCATAAGTTTGCTTAGTAAAAATTTGGGAACCTTCTCCATTGAAAGGCTATTAGGACTTAAAAATTTCCCATTTTGTATAAATCAGTAACTTAATCAATAATAAATCAGTGGATATATTCCCAAAATTAAACTCAGTATGAAATAATATAATTTTTAAACTGTGCTTTCTTAAAAACTCTTGTTGAAATGAAAAATACAATTAACGAATTAGCAAAAGAAGTGTTAACAAAAGCGGTTATTCTAACCAAGTCTTGTGATAACTATATGAATACTAGTCTTGGACCTCACTTAAGAATAATATTCCTGATTAAAAATATCATCCTGAACTTTACTTTACTAAAAATTCATTTTTAAAACTTCATCAACACAAACCTGCTTTGTATGTAGCACCTTACCTCTTACTAGAAATGTTTCTTCTAATTCTGTTTATCTTATATTTCATATTTTATCATATAAGGGCTCCGTATCTTTGGGAATTAAAATTCAGACCAATGTTATTCAAAAAAGGTTCTAGTAGTAAAATTTAAATATATCAATGAAAAAATTTTTCACTTAAGTTAGCGGTAAAAACCAGTTCACAAAAACTAAGCCACAATTTGGGATTTTACAGAATGCATCTGAGACTTATTGATAAGGATAATAACATGGTATCCTTTTTATACTTCATATTTAAAGGATTTAAGATTTAAAATAGTTCAAAAGGTATAACAAATTAACAAATTTGCCATTAAGTTTGTGACGCTGGAAAGAAGGGGAGTCAGATATCAGAATGGTCTATGTGTGCACATCCGTCCGTACGATAACTCAAAAAGTAAAGGAGCTATTTGAATCTGAAATTTTTTTGCAAATTCATTATTATACAAGAGCCATCTTGCTTTTCTAGTTGGATTTTATTGAGAAGTTGGCTTTTGAAATCCAGCCAATGTGCTTAACAGGTTCTAATACCTACCATTCTGTTTATATTTTCTTTTGTTCATAACTGAAAGTCTAATAAGTTCTGAATTTGAAAAATTTATCAAAAGTAATTAACTAAATGATATAGTGTGTATACTACACGCACATGGGTATCCTAGAGTTGATACAGTAGGCACAGCCTACTCTACTATACACTCTTCCTCGTTTTTTACTAAATTGTTATGAATTTTCTTAGAAATTTCTTGTGAAATTTCCGCTCTCAAAAAATTCTTTTTTTTTATTTCCTTACACTTAACAAATTATTTTAACAATGAAAAGGGTCACCAAAAATTAGGAACCTCTTTTTATTTTTGTATTAAATAAATCTATAAAATTATCTTAAAAAGTTTATTGTATTTTGTTTTTATAATAATTTCCAAAAAAAACCAATAGAAAGAGATAGATATACACAAAAAATATTGTACTAAAAAAACCATACTTTCGCAATAATTTTTAAAGTAAACCCCACTTTCTTTTACTTTATAAAATTTATTAGATGCCTTTTTCTAATAATTTCTAGAACAACTTTAACAAGAATAAAAACCAAATAATAAAAGTTTTTCTAAGTAAAATATCTTTTAAAATTTTGGTAATAATAAATAATAAGAAAAACAAGAAAAACAATAAATTAAAATAAAAAAATGACAACCCTTAAAATTTATATTTAAATTAAAATTTATTATATTAATTATAATGTCCTTTAAAATGTTCTCATTTAAACTTAATTATGTATTATACACATTGGGTGATAATAAATCATATTTTTTTTTTTTTATTTGTATTGTTTTTGTTTTGTTGTGTTAGTGATCGTAATTTTGGTGTCTTTGGTATCTTGGTATCTATATATTTAGAGTATAGAAATATTCTTAATTTGTTTTAAAAAACAATAACAAAAACAAAAACACAAAAAAAAAAATTCAAAAAACAAAAACAATAAATTTTAAATATTTTAATATTCATTTTTATTCACCACAAATTTGGACATTTGCCAACAACAGCACAATGAATTTAAACAAATTATAATACCATTTACCAAATTTTGACTCTTGTTCTAAAATATTAGAAATTTTGTTTGTATAAAGGCTTATACCATTTTTGTATTAATACGATTTTTCTAAAAAAAAGTTTCTAAAATTTTTTTCAAAAGTTAATTTTTCATATTATTTACCAAAAAAAAATTAGAAATTTGTGGTGAATTAAAAAATTTTGGATCAGAAAATAACAACATTGAAATAAATCCAAGATGGATTATACAAGTTTTCCTTCTTGCATAATGTGGTTTGTATTGTAAACTTTGGTTGTTTTATGGGGAAGCCGCACCCTATCCGATGGTTCAATTTCGAAGCCTTTCTTTATTTTGACAAAAAAAGCAGTCCTAGCGAATTTCATTTAAATCGGTTAAGATTTTGACGAATTGTTTAAACTTGAAATTTTCGAAACTCCTGGAATATCTAGACCTAATTATACTTGAATCAGTTTATGAAAGCTACTGTTCATGGTTACCCTAGCGAATTTCATTTAAATCGGTTAAGATTTTGATGAATTGTTAGAACTTGAAATTTTCGAAACTCCTGGAATATCTAGACCTAATGATACTTGAACCAGTTTATGAAAGCTACTGTTCATGGTTACCCACCAATAGTCTATTTATCAAATTTAAACTCATTCCAAAGATAAGCATTCGAAATTTTTTGAAAAGTCTCGAGTTTTTGTTATGGGAGCCTCCTGATCCCGTTATCCTGTTTGACCCATCTACGAACTTAAACTAATTTTTGACGAAAAAGAATTCATGACTAATTTTATCAGAACCAGTTTAAGTTTACGCGAGGCATGGAACAACTTTTGTTAGGACGGAACAAATTCTATTTTTTGTTTTCACCGACGAACTCATAACTTTTAATTCTATAGTACATATACTGAAGAAAAGCTAAAATGGAAAAAAATGTAGGATCCTATTTTTTTTTCGGATCAAGACTTATAATGTCTTAAATAGTTCCTAAATGTTTTTTGTAGATTATATTATATTGTAGGTACTTTGTTCAAATTCCAAGTAATGGGTGCAGTATAAAACAAATAAAATGCATGAAATTTGTTTTTACGTTGTATCACATTTTTTTAGTTCTTAATGTTTTGTTCTAAACAATGTTTTTTATTTGGGCGTTCAAGTCTTTTTCCTTGCTAAGGGGGCACTCTATATAGACTATACGGGCTTGTGTTAAGAGTATGATCTATCCATTGTCACTTTTGAGCCTCATTTATTACGCAAAAGGCTCCTGACCGGTTAGTTATAAGGGGCATTCGTTGGTTGAGTTAATTGACCAGAATAATCCGCCAAAAAATTGAGCCAAACAAAATTGACTAAAAAACAATAACCTGTTCTCAACACATTTAAGAAACAACTAAAAATTATTTGCTCAAGCAAATCCAAATCAGACAAAAGATCCTTATAACGTCACAATCTTAGTGTCTTGGTACACCAAAACAGAATATAACATTTACTATAACTTCATTAAACTCCATATAACTCTTCTATATTGGACACTTGTGCTACTTAAGCACTTTGAAATGAAATCACTTGAAACATTTGCAATAAATGATTTTGAAATTTTTCTATCTTCTTTTGTTCACAATCCGTAAATGGACATCAGCGTTCACATGCTAATGACACTGGAATGGATTACATCGTCAACATGATGTTAATTGTTTTCTTCCTAAACCTCTTTTTCTTTCAATTTCTTCTTGAACTATTAACTGAAGTAGCTCGTATTTGTTTCCACGCATAGTAAGCCTAAAGTAAGAGATATTTTGTTTCCCAGCCTCAGAACTAATTTTCTTTTCGTGTTTGCTCTACGTAGAACTTCTTTGTTTCTAATGTGATATAAGTCCACGATATTTTTAGCATTTTTCGGTATCTTGAAATTGATGATGACGAATTGATTTTTCGGAAAGCTTAAAATGTCAATTTTCTTATGTCAAGATTTCTAATAAATCCTATTATTTTATTCTAGTGACCTAGATCAAACTTAACTGCAGTCACAAGTTATCCATTAGATTATGTACAGTCTCCTGCAACATACAATGTGATAAGTGAGTGAATCCGTTTTTCCTTTTCAGGTGTGGCAGTTATCAATTATAAATTATATTTTTTTATTAGATATGATCTGACCAGGATTTGAATCCGAGATTTTTCGATTGAAAAGCCAGCTCTACTCTAACCACTGAGCTATCAGTCTAATCCAAATAAATTTTGAAAAGTTGTATATTTAAATTAAATAAATTAATACAATAAATAAATCAAAATCAAACATTTTAAAATTATTTTAATTAGAATTTTTTCATAATTTAAAACAAAAATTTACTTGACCTACATATTATCTCATCCAAATTTAGATGAAATCTAATATAAAATAAAACTTATATTTTTAATAAAAAGTAAATAATTTAATTTTTTTAATTTAAAAAAAAAATTTATAAAACTTATGTAAATAATTTCAAAAAAAAAAAAACTCCTAATGCAGTTTTTAAAATAACAAACAAACCCCTTTTATTTTGATAATTTAATGCAAAAAAAATAGAATAAAATTTGTTAAAATAATTAAAAAAGTTCAGTTTATCTCTAATTGAAAAAAAAACAACTAAAATTACATATAATTTATGTAAGTAAAAAGTTTTATGAAAATAATTTTTTATTTTTATAATCTGTTTTTGTAACAAGTTAAGTACCTGTTATTATTATTCAGTAATTTACAATTAAAAAAACAAAACTGAATATTTATTTTAATCTTTAAAAATAAAAAATAAAACATTATAGAAAAGCATAAAAGTGTTATAATTTAATTAAATTAATTATTTAATTAACAATTATATAGAAATGTAACTAAGTATGTCAGTTGTTTTTAAATCCTTTAAAATGTAGATTAACAAAATGAATGTTATAAATTTTTGCAATTTTTGAAATTCAATTTTATTTAAAATTTTAAATTTCTGATAGTTCTTTAATCTAAAATTGAATCGTAAGTTTCAGATTCGAGATTTAAAATATTTGTCATTTAATAAATGAATGTGAATAAGAATTTTGGGGCCTTAGTGGGTTAATGGATAAGCGTTTGAATTACTAACCGAGGGAGTGTGTTTTGCATTCCCCTACGGAGCCATGAATTTTTTTATTTTAAAAAAATGATTGAAAATAATTTTTCATTACAAATTTCTATGGTGACCAAATATAATTTAAATATACAAATATATGGCAAGAAAGACAGAAAGTAAAAATTTTAGCGAATACACTGACGTTTCAACCTTCAAAATACCTATTGTACATATGAACACATTTGTTACCATTCAAAACAATAAAATTTACGTTATATCTTAATCTTAGGTGCCAACTACATTATCAATTTGGAGCCGTGAAATAAGGCCCTACAAAATATAGAATTTGGGATGTTATTCCTCATTTAATTTAAATTTCTTCTTTTTGTGAAATAAAATCCCCGGGGAATTATTTTTTTTTTTTTTTTCAATTTTAATTTCGCCCTTTGTGCAATAAGAAGCGCTGGAATGTGCTAAATCTCACATATTGATTTTTTTTTGGAGGGATACTAGAGTTAGATTAATAAATAGGGTAGATTTTTTTTCCTTTTCCAAAATTTTTAATCTAACTCATTCAATATTAAATTGAAAAAAGACCCTGAAGCTTTATTTATTTCTATTAATAGTTTTTTGCCTATTTGCATAGGGACTTCTAATTAAACTATTATAATATACACTATATTTTTTTATTAGATATGATCCGACCAGGGTTTTGAACAAGAGACTTTTTGATTGAAAAATCGCCACCTTAACCATACTAATCTATCGGTTAGATTTGTATTGTTCAATAATTTTAGAACAAACGTTTAAGATCAAGTCCTTTCATCAAAAATATCCCCATAAATTTGAAAAGAACTCCAATCAATTTCAGAAAAATGATGACAAGTGAAATCTTATCTAAGTATACCTTCCTTCAAATATTAAATTAACATTAACTAATATCAAAGTGATAAAATATTGACTTTTATCTAAAAATATATATACATATACAAATTACATTAAACCGTTAACCCAAATATAGAAACATCATTTGTCAAACTAAATATAATTACATTATTAAAATTTTACTAATACATATTACAAAATTTAATGTAATAAAAACTTAATTGAATAATCGTTTTTCAATTTTATATTTCAACACCTAGAAGATTAAAAAATTTATTTAATAATTGTTAATTTCATTAATTTACTCTAATTAAAATTTTTTTAACTTTCAAAAAGTAATTTTTTTTTTTAATTTAATTAATTTAATGAAATGTAAAATATATAAATATATATATATATATATATATATATATTCATATATATACTAAATTTATTACAAATATTTTCATTAAAAAAAAATTTCCTACTTTAATTCACATATCATAACCTAAATTTCATTAATTTAAACACCCCATTAGCAAATAACTACATATACATACATTTAAATATACACTTTCACATTTAACAACATTTTTTTTTTAAAAAAAAATTTTATAGATAAATTCCTTCCTAAATTCACATTCATTGGAATTTTCAAAATTTACAATTTGTTACTATTGCTTTGTTTTAATAAAAATATTTTTACAAAAAATACCGTTATCAAATTAAAAAAAAAAAAATTAGAAAAAAAAAATGAACAAGAAAAAACGGTTCTTTTTTTATCAAAATAAATAAATAACTGTAAAATTTAAAAATAAATATTAATACGATATTGATACATAAATGTTGATACAAAAGTTTATAAACACAGAATTTGATTTATTTTGAATTTGTATTTTTGTTTTTATTTTTTTTTTTTTTACTGTTTTAACGGTAAATTGCTTTTTTTTTTAACTTTTAATTGAGGATTTTGATTTTTATTTTTGTTTTTTTTTTCAAATTTACTACATCCTCAAATAAATACAATATATACATACGAATATATCAATAGAAATGTATACACAAATCAATATACACACAAATTTGTCAATCAATATATGACATGTAAAAAAAAAAATTCTTTTAACTGTGACACATATTTATCATACCTGTCAACTTTTTTATTTTTGTTTTTTTTTTATGTTCAATTCTGAATGCATTTAAAATATTATTGGAATTAATTTCTAATAATTACAATCATATATACATATTATATTATACATTCAAAATTACACACAAAAATTGAAAACAATTTAAAATAAATAATATATATACAGAATATGTAAATTGAAATATATATATATATATATGTATATTTTTTCCAATGTTTTTATATTTAACACGCGGAAATTACAAATACCTTTCATAAACTCGATTTTCATTAAAATTCAATAATAAAAAAACAAAAACAACAACAACATTCTCAGTAGTAACATTCAAAACATAAAAAAAAAAAAAACAACAACAACAAGAAATAATGTTCAAGGATTTAAATTTATATACAAATTATTTCCTATTTAAAATTTGAATATAATGATAATATACTTATAATACATAAACATATAAATATGGAAAAGTTATAGAAACATCTTTGTTTATTTTTGTATTGACAAAATTTATTTGTTAAAGAGCAGAAATGAGAGACGTCGAGTAGAAAGAGTAATAAACCAAAAATTATATGAATTTATAACTTCTCTCCTCCCTTAGCTCCTCCCATTTCCTATCATAAAGCTGTAAATGAGAAAAATCCTTTTACTTTGTATATACAACATTTTCATATGGTATTTAATCAATTGAACCGCAGAATATTAGTTATGAAATGATTAAAAAAAAAAATGTATGTATACAAACGTACATACATATATACATATAAATTAAGAAAATAATTAACTGGTATTTTTGTTGTTGTTGTGTGTTGTGTTGTGTTTTTGATAATATGCTGCAAATCAATTGAAAATCACTTTTCCTGTTTATGATAATTACATATTAATAATTTAATATATGACTAACATTTACATATAAACAAGAATATATTATGTGTATGTTAATGTATTTAATATTGTAAATATATATATTTTTTTGGGAGCGTATCAAAATCTCTCGAATTAAAATCTCGTGCATCAAAATCTTGTGATTTTATAAATATCGTGTTGCAAAATCTCGTGCTTTTTATAATCTTAAAATTTTGTAGTTGAAATCTATATAAATATAGATATGTATGTATCGAATAGACTCCTAAACTGCTCAGCCAATTCTCATGAAAATTTGTATATAGGGGTTTTTGGATACGGAAAGAAAACGTTAACCAATGCCGGTCTGACGATTGTCCAAAAAAAATTTGAAAGCAAATTACGTCCAATTTTGCGCAGTAGGCAAGGCAGTAGCCCAAAGAGAAAGTCTCAAAAAATTTTTTTGTTGAGTTCCGTTAACCCATTGCGGCACAGCGTCTTTTTTTAGACTTTTTCGCTACTTTACTTTAAATTAGAAACGGTCTGACCGGTTGACTCCAAATTTTGTATGAGTGAAGCACCTTGAAAATAAAGTTGAGTCTGTTAGCAGGCTTGGTGTTTGTAACACATGTCGGTCCTACGATTGGTCAAAAAAAAATTTTTGGAAGTAAATTACGTCCAATTTTGGAAAGTTAGTAATTCTTTGATTACAGGAACTTTAGAAAATTACTAGAATAATCCTAGCAAAATCGTTTAAAAAGAATTGTTTTAATACATTTTAAAATTAACATTTACACCATGTGTAAATTTTATGTTAACTTTTTGCAGTAACATCAACTTAAATTAAATCTCCATTGCGAGGCGCAGCAATGCGCACCGGATATTACCTAATACAATATATATGTATGAAATATAATTAGAAGCGATTTCAGAGTTGGTTTCAGGATTTTTAATACGATTTTTCCAGAATATTTACATATATGGATTTGTGAGATTCTAAACTAAGAGAGAAATGCAAGATTTTGACACACGAAATTTTGAAACGCGAAATTTTGACACACGTGATTTCGAAATGCGAGGTTTTGAAAGGTGAGATTTTGAAACGTGAGATTTTGAAACGTGAGATTTTGAAACACGAGATTTTGAAACACGAAATTTTGAAACGCGAGATTTGGACACACGAGATTTTGAAACATGAGATTTTGTATCCAACCCATATTTTTCATATCCTGACAAATAATTTTTTTATTTTTTTTTAAATTATATTATACAATGCGTCACATGTTTTTTGTTTCTTTATTATATAATATATTTTTTTTTTTTTTGCAAGTAATGATATATTAAAAACTTACATACAATAAACATATACAATTAATATAAACACATACATAAATACAGTATTATGATTTTTGTATATATATAGATGTAGTTTTTAGTGGAAACATATTGCTGGATTGGTATTTAAAGGATAATATTTATAAAATTTTTTTTTACTCATAATATGATTTATGAGCATATTGAAAATATGAGATAGAAAACGTGTATAAATTTAAATAAGAGTGAAAGAGATAGAAATAAGGGAATAAGAATTTGATTTTGTGTTTGTGTTTTTTTTTAAGAATTTTATAAAAAAAAAAAATAAATTTAATAATATAATATAAATATTATCTTTGGGTACATGTTACAATAATATGTGTTATTAGAAATAAGTAAACGCATATGCTTGGTTATGTATTAAATATTGTAGGTACCCTTATATGAGATGAATGAATTAGTAGTATTATTATTGTTATTATTATCATTAGTATTTTTTGTTAGAATGAAAACTTATACAAAAAAAATTACATTACAATTTCTTCAATACATTTAGAAATTTCCTTAAAAAAATAATAGAAGGATGATTAGAAAGCATTTGAAAGTGTCGGTGTAAACCAAAGTAGTTGCACAAAGTTTCTTTAAGTAATATTGATATTTAACCAATACAATTCATCCTCGTTTTAAACTCAAACTTTAGAAATAGACCTTCAGTACAATGTACAAATATTAAGATGTGTTGAAAAATATCAAAAAAAACTCGGAACAGCTTTATTAATTATCTGTTGAGTGAATGGGCTATACCTAACCGAAATCAATTCCCAATTTAAAATAAAACTAACGATTAGATTTTTAATACAAATACGCTACTCTGGTCTTTTTGGGGAACAGAATTAAGAAAGGAAGCATAAGAAATAAGGATTGGAAAATTATGAATTAAGAGTGTTGAGAGGTGAGTTTATATTATGGAAAAAAGCTGATTTTTTTATGAGGGACAATAGAAAGCATCGAAACCCTCCCATTATAACAATGCGGTATTCCTACGGGAATTGCGAATTTAACAAGACACTAAAGCCACGACCAAACGAAACTTTAGATTAGGAACTACCAAATTTTATATAAGGACCTGAGATGCAAATGTACAATTTCGTTTATAAGATGAGAATATGAAAGGATTTGAGCTTAGGATATTTAGAATTTTCGGAATACGGTGAATTGGATTTTCAAAATTATGGATTTTCAAATTACGGATTTGATTTTTACGATTGTCTAATTATTCAGATAGGGAAAATTGAATGTCATAAAGAAGACAGAAAACAATATTACAAACCATTATTCTAATAAATATTCCATTACTTTTAAAAAGGACATAAAAAAAAAACAATTTAAAAAATAATTATTTAATATTTTTAACAAAAAAATATCATGTGGAGAATTAATTTATTTTAATATAATAAAAATATACAAGACAAATGTCAACAATAGACAAATATCTACTTTTAAAGAAAGAATTAAA
>OY720441.1:42045054-42087137 GCA_963082915.1 Dolichopus griseipennis
TATCATCTTAAATAGTATATACATACATTTATATACACGTATGTTCACTTTCATCCTTTAAATGAGAGAAGAAAAAAAAAATACAAAAGATATTATATTTCTTTCTTATTTAACTCCTTTAATGTTTAAAGCTAGTTGATGAGTTTATTATTAAATATATATATATATAGTAAATATATATATACATATACATGGTCGGCTTAAGGGTCACATTTATATATCAAACGAGGCAATAACTTTAGATATAACCTGTAAAGGCACCAAATATTGAATAACAAATTGTGCAATACCAATTATTTTGTAATATTAACATAGATCTGATGTCCGGGTATCCTTTCCTCATTTATTCTTCGATGAATTTTTATATTTTTTTGAAAACAATTTAATATATGTAACACTAATGTAATGTGTAACTCCCACACATTTTTTTCTATTTTAGACCTTTTCAACATAAAGCCATCTTTGCAAAGCATTAATCAAGAAATTTCTTCATTTTCGAATCAAATAAAATGTCTTAAACACTACTGATCCATTCCAAATTGTATGATTCCATTGAAAGGAGCTATAAAATTATTAGAGAATTAAGAAATCAATTACTCTCGCCAATAGATCCCAGAACCCAATATTTCTGAAATCCGATTCCGAATAATCCTTCCAAATTCTTATCGTGGAAACCAAACTATACTTTTGTATCACGGATCCTAAAGTTTGGTTCAAAAAAAGTTGTGATTTTGGTGTATTGAAGATGCATACGTAGTCACGTAGTAAGAATGAACGATGATGCTCCAGCAAGAGCGGTTTTTGACTCAATTTCGAAGAGTAAACGCAGAAGAGGTCGACCACTTTGTTGGGAGTTGGAGAGAAGACAATGGAGGAACTGAGGAAGGCTTTGTAAAATAAAGTAAAGAAAGTAAAGATGCTACCTATAGAAAGTTCGCACAGTTCCAATAACCTTTTGACTTTAATAGCTTTCCATTAAAATAATTCTCTCGTTAAAATAAAATGCACAATACACATTGTGAGGATATTGAAAATCTTTGACTGATCATAAGAGTATCAAGTGTTAATCTGATTTAGTGAAGATTCTCCTGGGCATCAAAATTTTGTATATAATCATCTCAAGAAATTGAATTGCCTTGTCTGTTATTGTGGTTTTTTTTCAAATCAGTTTCTGAAAAATTAAAATTAATTGAGAAGTACTTACAAACAACAATATCTAAGAAGAGGTTAAACAGTTTGGCAACACTTCCAATTGAACTTAAAATTTAATCTAGAAATTTGTTTTGAGGAAAGAAGGTCCAAAAGCTCTCTTGGGCCGCCGCTGATTTATATTATGTGTAGTGTGTACCTATACATATAAATATAATTTTATACCGTTATGTTTAAATTCATATTTGGAAAAAAACAATATTCTAATAACAAAAAGAAGGGAAACAATAACATTAAATGATGGTTAAAAAAAAGCGTTTTTTTTTTCTTTTCCAATTATTTTTTTTTTTTTTCTTTCTCTTTCTTTTGTTTTTGTTTTTGTTCTTTTTTAACTTTAAAGAAAAAAAAACAAGCATCTCAATGTTAAGGAATAAAAATATAAAAACAAAAATTTATTCAAAGTCGTAACAATTTTCTATTCACTCTCAGTCAATGCATAAATTTCTTCCTTCTTTGCTCCTTCCTCTTTTTCCGTCTCTTTCCCTTTTTTTTCTTATTATGGTTTTATTTAATCTATCAATCATCTCCACCCGTTTATTCACTGTCTTTTACCGTTATATGAAACAATGAATATCATACACATGGTAAAGCACAGAAAATAATAATAACAACAACAATACTGTAATTGTAATATCACATATGCTTGTACCTGTTTGTATTTAAACACACATACTTTCTATACATATATATAAATATGACATATATTACAGATATACATATATTTACAATATATATATATATAAAAGTACAAATACCGTGTTTCCTGTATAAAAGCTCAAATCTAAATTTAGTGCATGCATAGGTAAATAAATTTATATTTGTCAGAATTTTATTTGTTTGTCAGATTATTATTTCTATATCAAAATAAATATACACATACATATATATACCAAATCTAACTGTTTGACAGTTATATTTACATTTTATTACTACAAAAAAAAACAAAATGTAATCAATGCAGGTAATATTTACTTTAAATTGTATTATGTTTTTTTTTTTTGAACAAAACAAATCATTATTATATTTATTTTCTTTAATATTAAATTTTGATTTTTATTTTATAGTGTTACCAGATACATATATATCTATAATAAAAAATAAAAAAATACTTAATATATATTTAACATTTACCGTTATTTTCAGATTTAATTGTTTCCTTGGTAATAAAACAAAACACTACATAATAAAATTTGACGAATTGAATTAATTTTTCATTAAAGGTAAAACATAAATTAAAATAAAATAAAAAAAATAATATTAATCTTTAAACGTAGGCGGTAACGCTGTCACCTATATATACTTTCATTGTTATAAATAAACTTCTGTCATGTTTAGATGAAATTAAATAAAATATAAAATAAAAGTGTGAAATATAAAATCAAAATAAAAAAAACTATACATGCCTTGGTTTTTTATTTAATATTAAATTCATCACATTAAATATGACAATATTTTTACTTTATTATTTGTATACGTATATTGTACATATTTACATATTAATTATTTATATATATGTATTTTTAGCATATTTTTAAGTAATTTTTTGAAACAAAAATGTGCCTGTATGTCTGATTGTCTGTATTTTTACAAAAGTTTTAAACCTTTTGAAAAAAATAAATAAAGTTTTAACTACAGTTATCTTTTGTAAAAAAATTAATTTAATGATACAATTTTGCTGTAGGCCCATCTATTATAGAGCAAGAGCTAACTTAAGTATGGAAGAGCCCTACATTTAAATTATTATAACAAGAGTTCTATAAGATTTATTTTCAATCAGCACGATAACTTTATTTATGAGCTTTATAAACATATGTAATACAAATTTATACGGTTATTATGCGGTACTTTAATTTACTGTTATGCAAAACTTAATTTATGCAAAATTTTTGACTTTTCATATCTTTTAAATGGCTTAAGTTAGAAACTTGGAATTGAGAGAAGTTTAGTCCTGAGAAATTCCTATGAATCATGTTGGAAAATTTTTTGTGACACCAGCTGTTGTTGCTGTGCTGTATAAGGGGCCAAGAATTGAAATTTTGCTATTTTTAAACACTTGTAACTTTAATACCTATTTAAACTTTTTTAAAGTAAAATACAAAAATAAAAGCTCCAATGTTATATTACAACATGTATTGGAGATTTTTTTGTAGTTTTTAAGAGCTTCCTTAAAATTGAAGATACTGGCTCTTAATTTTGAACTTATTTATTCTTACAAGTCTAAGAAAAGATAAAAATTTTAGTGCAAGTCACAATTTAATTCCTTAAATCTGAAAAGTTTTCTAGGTGGAGGAGGTTTGATCCTTAATCGGTATAAGTCTGCTAAGAAAAAATTTCAAATTCATTTACAAATTCATCCAAGACACAATTTAATTCCTTTAACCTGAAAAGTTTGCTCAGTGGAGGATGTTTGATCCTTTAAAATCGGTATAAGTTTGATCACAAAATATTTAGAAGCTTTCTAAAGCTCAGAAAAGATTGATCTTGTATCTATAATGGATTTCATTATTATTCATAATTAATTAATTAATTAATTAAATAAACAAATGATAATATTATCAATTTAATTTTTTATACATATATTTTTTATCCAAAACTCAGTATAAACCATTATGTAGTTTTGGAAATGTCCTTGCTTTTTTTCATTACTTGTTTTATTTTTTTTTTAATGATTTCTATTTGTATATAGGTATATAATTATATTTCATTCTCTTTTATATCCCAAAAAAAAAAAACAATAATGTACAAGAAACGATTAAATATTCATGAAAATAATATTTATTCATATACCAAAACAAAAAAAAAGAATAAGAAAAACAACAACAAAAAAATAATTACCATTGTTACAAATAAAAAATTAACATTTTCTTTTCAAACTTGGTTTTTGTTATTATTATTATTGTTTTTCTTTTTTTTTTTGATATTAAAGTTACACACAAGTCCATTTTCATTTCTAAAAATTTATTTTCATTCATCAGAAAAAATAAAAATGATTTGAATGTCTTTTTCTTGTTTATTTTTTGTTTTTTTTTTTTATTTTTATTCTATTTTGCTTGTTAATATTTAACTTCGCCCTTAATGTTTTTTTTTTTTTTATTTTGTAATTGTTGTTGTTGTTTTTTATTTTGTTACCTTTTTACCTAAACCGCGTTTCTTGTCTCACCTTTTCCCAACACTCCAATAACAATAACCCAAAAAATTACTTTTATATGTCTATCTCTTTCTAATTTATTGTACACATTTCTTTTTGTATAGAGAGTAGGTACATTATATAATAGGAAATACGTTCAGGATATGTTTTAAAAATTTATTGTTTTTTTTTTTTTAAATGACGAGTGGATAAAAGAAAAAAAAATAATAACAACAATAACAACAACAACAATTAAATAAAAACAACAAAAACAAAATATAAAAAAAAAACAGAGAAATTAAAAGAAAGGACTCAAGTTGTAGACTTTTGTATTATGCATACAACTTCCTTAAATAAAAAAAAAAAAACAAAACAAAAGTAACAATATATATATACATATATATACATATATATAAAATTTATATAAATTGAGCTTTTTACACATAGCAGCAGGGGTGTATTTTTATAAGTGGTAAAAATAAACAAAACACCAAAATATGTACGTATATATATATATATAAAAAAAAATATTAAATGTCAGACAAGTTCATTTGCTATATTCTTTCGTTTTATTTTTCATCATCAAAAATTTTTCAAAATTTTTTTTTTCTTCTTTGTTGTTGTTTACCATGAACAAAAGGGAGAGAGAGAGAGAGAGAGAGAGAGAGATAGAGAACTTTTAAATACTGACAGCATGTTTTTCTTTTTTTATTTCAATATTAGAAATATGATATTTTAAGTTTTCTTTCTATATACATATATATATTAAAATATATATAATATATATATATATATATATATATACATTCGATATATATACATAACAATTAAAAAAAAAACAAAAGAATAAAGAAGTTATAAAATCAGACATTTAATGTTTTTATATACATACTGTCATTCCGTCTACTTGTCTGTTATATGATATCATATTAAATGTTATATTATATACATATATATACATACACAACAAATAAAAAATAATGCAAAAATACAAATAAAACCATAGAAAAACAAAATTAAGATACTAGATGATAATATAAACATGTATATATATGTATAAAAATTCTTATAGACATTGATTTTGAATTAAGTTGACAACCCTTAAATGTTAAATATTAAATGATTTTTATACATTATTTTTTAGTTATAATTTTAATTATAATAAAATTGAATTTTATTTTAAAATGTCATTTGGGAGTAGTCCTTTAAATGAAATGTAATTGAAATATATATATAGAAGTTCTAAAAATTAAATTATTTCACAACTGTATAAATTGTCAATTTGATGTTTCTTATAATTAGGAACTATTCACTTATCTACCAAAATAAAGCATTAATCGATTCCAAAATCAATACAATAGCCCAACATTTTTACAAAATTTAAAATAGTAAGTGAAACAGGAATTAAAAGGTATTTTAGCAAAGGTTTTAAATAGCGCACTCCTCCCTGATAGCTATGCACGTCTGCACAATAAAAATTCAATAAAAGTAATATACTCTTGTAGGTCACGATTTGGGTATTTGGCATTATTTACTCAGATGATTGAATATTACAGTTAATATCTCAAAAATTTGGATAACTATTTAATTTATAATCCAAAAAAAAAATATAGTTATAGAACCTTTAATACGATATATATATATATATATACATTGAACTCGAAATATATACTCGAAAGCCACCCTTTGAAACTTGCGATGTTTCTTTGGTAGTATACGACTTCAAAACACCAAAACCAGGCCCTAATTTTTAAACCAAGCTTTAGAAGGCAACCTGTGATACAAATGTACAGTTTTTTGGGGATATGGTACGATTTTGGGATTTTGGTGGAGGTTACAATTAGAAGCAAATATTATGTAAAGCATGCTTCAAAATAAAACAAAATATTAATTATTTCTTAAAATTACAATTTTTCAAGCCCTCATCAATTACTATTGTAACAAACTTACAAAACCACATGGGAAGTAAAAGTACTTTTCATTTTTCACATGGTAAAATAACTTTGGCTAAAACGATTTAAAATCAATTTTTGATAGAAAAAAAATGAATGAACCAAGGATGAACTATAAAATCTCTCCCAAAACAGTTCATATATTACATTAATATTACAAGTACCTATAACTAATAATTGGTATAGATAACCTATTAAAGTCGTATACCAAGATGTTAAATCTTCTCAGTTATCCCCTCTTCTTGTATTCGCAGATTCTTAAATTTTTTCAAAATTTCATAATTTTTAAAAAAAAACTTATAAATCTGTTTTTCAATTAATTTTGAAATGTTTCCTAATTATCCTTTTTCTTACATAAGTTACAGCCAAAGAAATAATTGAAAACAACGTTTGTTAACTAAGGTCTAAAATTTCCCATAAACTTTTTTTTAATATGCTTTATATATAAAAAATAAATAATTGAAATTTTTCTAATTTTGCTAATATTGATTTGCAAAGATTTCTATTAACTACTGCAATTAGATCTACATTAGATCTATGATAACCGAGTGAGATTAAGTCATAATTCTGAACCTCAATCAAAAAATCTGCTTTCCTAACATAATGATGTAAGAGTAGCAGGTAATAGTTTGTAAACGGAACGTCAATTTTTGTTTCAGGAGTGGATAGTTTTCAGATTAATTGTCATACAAATACTTGACATTTTAAAACCATCTGTCATTTAACAAGTTAATCATATTTAATATATTTAGATATTGAAAATAAAGTTAAAAAATTAAGGTTTTTTACTGATATGTATAATTAATATTTTTTAAAATGGAAGAAGTAAGTGCTTATTAGTTATCTAATAAAAAATATGATACATATATACGTAATATACATAATATACTCAAATGAAAATCTATATATTATTAAAAATTGAAATTAAAGTCATTTGCCGGAAATATTTTAATTATTTATTCCTATCATATACTACTTCTGAAAGGCTGATGTAACTAGAAGAAGCTATGAGTAGCAAAGGCTAATTTACTCCTAATAAAGGAACTCAAGCATTACTTACAATTTCATTAGTAACATCTTATCTTACCATATATGAATTCTATTTAATCATTATTATCATTTCGTAGAATTCCAAATTAATTCCCAAATTCTAATCTAATAAAAATTTTCAACAATAAAAACTTTTTTAACTTTGAAAAATTAAAATACTCAAATATTGATACTTTCAAGTTTTCAACACCTTCATCTCAAATTTCTTCGAAATACCTTTATACAATTAACAACAATAAATTATTATAATACTCAAATAATAGCAACCTTGATTTGTATTTTTAAAATAATATTAAAAGTTATTTAAATAGGTATAATATTGTGTTTTATAAAGTTTCAAAATTTTCCAAATTATTATTTTAAATTTTTGAAAGTCACAAACTTTTCAAATTGAATTGAAAACTATATCATTAGATTTAAATGTTATGGTATTTACCATTTATTATATATTTATACTTTTGTAATATTAATTGTAAAATATTTTAAAAGATTTCTTTCATTTACTTTTGATATTTTATTCTTTTTTTTCACCATTAAGAAATTAGATTTAATTATTTTAAGAAACTTCAAGTTCATATTTCTATAATAAATAAAATATTTTTAAGAATTACTTAAGCGACTATGTCTCAAGTACTTTTCATAATTGAAAATTTACTCTTTTAAATCTTTAATTTTTAATTTAATTACTGAAAACTTTTTAACTGGTGTGTTTATAGTTAATTTTAACTGATAGCGAAATTTTAAGATTTTTGAAAATATTTGATAGGTTATTATATTTATATTTAATAATATAGAGTAATCAATAGTTAATAACTTAATTTCCAAATTAACTTTATTTTATAAATATATAAAAACAAATCCATAAAATAAATAAATAATTTAATTGAATAATATAACTCACAGATATAGAATACCATATTAATCAAATACAAAATATTACAATATGAACATATATTGAAAATCTAAGGCGTTTCTACATGTAATAAGGCCTTGTACTATGTAGAATTTAATAAAATTATAATATGACCCCCTGTTCATGTGCAACTCCATTAAAATTTAAAATAAAAAAAAAAATCTCAATTGAAATTATTTGAATTAAATTTAATAAACCTAAGCTATAAATTACTATTAAAAGAAAATTTCCGAAAAGTGTGTAAAAAACACATAAAGTAAAGTCTAATTATTTGACTACTTTGATTTAAAACAAGTTTTTATTTCATAAAGTACCACTTTTTCTATGATGAATATCTTATTTTCAAAGAAACTAATCACGAAGGGTGATCTAACTGGTGACGTGGACAACACATAGTTCCACTGAATATAAATACCATGAGGTTTTGTGTATAGGGTACTATGGTGGGTCATGAATCCATAAATTTCCGATAAGTCCAAAATATTTTTAATATTTATAGCATATTAACTAACTCATATGGTGTATGCATCATATGGTATATGCATCACCCCAGATGGCTGGATTACCACCAAACTAAGCCTTAGAATAGGATTGAAAATATTAGGAGGGACCTTAAAGTTGCATACAAAATCAGGTTTCTAAAATATTTATTAAACAGGATCTTAAGGACAACAGCTCCCCATTATTTTAAATGTTTTGCTACAGACAAAGTATGCATGAAAAAAATCATAAGAGAGGATTCAAAATCAGGATTATCCCTTTTTCCAATATATTTATACTTGAAAGATTCTGTTTCTAATTCAAAAAGTTACAGAGTCGGATGTTAGAAAGTTCGAATCTCAATTATGATTATTAGACTTTTAAAGAATACATGTACATACTTAATTATATGTAAGACTTTTAATTAGAAAATATTTAAAAGTTGAAATAAAAATCTTTGAAAAATAGTATTCCTATCCTAATTTTGTAACCAGGGCCGCATTGCTCAAACAACTTATCACTAACCAAATTATAATTATTTTTAATAACTTTTTGTTGCACCAAAAGCATATTTGACAGCAAATAAATATAGAGTTTAATTAATAAAATCAATTGATTAATCAAAATAATGATTCGATTAGTAATAAATTTTTGACGCAATAGGGTTTCTCTCCCAATTTAGAATCCCGCCCATACATATAATTTCACATGAACAGCCATACACAAAAAATTATCCCAAAATGAGTAAAATATCAGATTTAACAAAAAATGTTATCCAAAAAATAAATAAATTTATAATGGTCATATATTAAATATATATTATATCTGAATCAGAAATATTCGTTTATAATGTATAACATTATCAAAATTTAAGACCAATCCAATTTTTATAAGACTATTTCCATGAATTAAAAAATGTTGATAGATACTAATTTTAGTTTAAGTTTGAAGAGATAACAATTTTTTATATAAAAACTAGATCTAGAATTAAAAGAATTACATTTAAAAAAAAAATATTAATTTAATACTTTAATTTGAAATAACACTTGAGAAAATTAAAATTTTTATTTTAAAAAATTATTGTACAAAAATGCAAAATTTTTTTCTGTATCTTTGCTATAAATTCAGGTCAACAACAATCTTTAAATTTACTTAAAAATTTTTAAATAAGATTTTACTTGTATATAATATGAGTATATAATCTACAAATTTATATAAGTAAAATGAAATTTGATATACACTGATGTATGTTACATTATTATATTTTTATACCCGTATGACTATATAGTCAAAGGGTATAATAAATTTGCCATTACGTTTGTGACGCAGAGAAGGAGGGGGGGTAGATATAGACTCAAGTGTATGGATCGGATCAGAATCGAAAAATAAATCGATTTAGCTATGTATGTCCGTCCGTCCGTCCGTCTGTCCGTCCGTCCGTCTGTCCGTCCGTCTGTCCGTCCGTCTGTCCGTCCGCACGATAACTCAAAAACTAAAGGAGCTAGGATCTTGAAATTTTCGCAAATTCGTTTTTTTGCAATAGCCGTCATCGCTATTTAAATCCAGCCATTTTGGTCCATGGGTTCGGGTAGCTGCCATACAACTTCTTTTTTTATATGAGCATTACTCTGTACCTATTACAGCTGCGTGTCTGAAGTTTTGCCAAAAGTAGTTTAGTTTTATGGCCAAAGTTTCTGCAAAATTTGGTTGGTCTAGTGGAGTGGGTTCGAGTAGCTGTCATACAACTTCTTATTTTATATGAGCATTACTCTCCACCTAATGAAGGTGGGTGTTTGAATTTTTGCCAACAATTGCTTAGTGTAATGGCCAAAGTTTCTGCAAAATTTGGTTGGTCTCCTGCAGAGGGTTCGAGTAGCTGCCATACAACTCCTTATTTTATATGAGCATTACTCTCCACCTAATGAAGTTGGGTGTCTGAATTTTTGCCAAAAATTGTTTAGTGTAATGGCCAAAGTTTCTGCAAAATTTGGTTGGTCTACGACAGAGGGTTCGAGTAGCTGCCATACAACTTTTTATTTTATATGAGTATTCCACTACACTTAATAAAGCCAAAAGTAATTAACCGGATGATATAATGTATATGTTACGGTCATACGGGTATCCCAGAGTTGACACAGTTTACTCTACTACACTCTTCCTCGTTTTTAATTTATTTAAGATATTGTCATACTTAAAACTTTATATATATACATATTTATATATATAATATATATGTACAGGGTGTTTCACGAGTAAATAGCATCCTTGTAAGGGATGATAGGGAAAATAAAAACAAGCAAAAAACTGAATATAAAATTTCACTTCTCTAAAATTCTTTAATTTAGTTTAAAGTATAAAAGCAACCTGTAGCTAAAAAATAAAAAGTTATAATACATTATTCTTTTATTTATAACTTTCACGATTTTCTAGCTACAGGGTTGCTATTATATTTAAAATATTCGGCAATTAACGGAGAACAATTTTTTGTCATAAACCCGTTATTTTTTTAGAAAAACGGTTTAAATGACATTTTTTAAATTGAAAATGCAAAAATATTTAAATTAAAAGTTGTATAACCCTGTCTTTTTTCATGCTGCGTTAAATAGCTAATTTAGTAAGTTTCTAAAAATATTATTAAAATTGATCTTACGTTCCTAAATTATAAACAAAAACTAAATTAAAGAATTTTAGAGTAGAGAAAATTTATACGTCCCGTTATCTCGAAAACCGTTCGAAATACCACTCACTTAATACTAAGTTTTTTGCTTGTTTTTATCTCCTCTATCACCGCTTATAAGGATTCTGTTTACTCATGAAACACCCTGTATATAAAAACTTACTTTTAGATTTGTTCAACTTTGCAAAAAAAAAATAGGACTAAAAAAATTTTTCTTAGAAAAAGAAATTTTCAAAATAAATTTTTACAAAAATACTTATCAAATTTGTATGAGATAATATCTATAAGTATAATAAGAACATTTTTTTATGATTATTTTGTTTTTTTGTAATCTGGCAGGAGATAAAAATAGGTACATGTACAAAAAAATTTCTGGACATTATGACAATATACCAAATATATATTACAGCATGGGTGACAGAAATAAGACAGAGTAATGCCGAATACGGAGTTATATTTAGCAAATTTCACATTGTTTTTAATTCATATTTTATTTATATCATATCAAAAATACTGAATAAATATGTATTATGTAATATTAAGTATATATACCTTAAAATTTTACTAAACCAGTGATTATTATATCAAAGTATATAATCTTTTATTGGTGTATTTCAATTGTATTGATTGTTCAAAAAATTTTGATAAATTAAATTCAAAATCAATTTACTAACCAAAATTTATTTAAATCTTAAAGATAAATGAAAAAGAATTTAAAATGCTTTAAAAAAAAATTATCATGGGTACTTATTTTTAATAAAATTTAAGCAGAAATATGTACATATCGTGTTGTAGTATCAAATAAAACTGATCAAATAAAATGTTGTGTTTATAGACCGCGCTAGTTAAACTCTAGGAATGAGATCCGAATTCCTTTATACACAACTATGTGAATTGGCTACGAGGTAATAGAATTGGAAGAAGAAGCAGAGTGGGGGGTAGTGGGGGTTAGAAATGAGACTATATAGGTTCTTTTTTTATTTTCAAAGAAAAAAAAAGTTGGAAAATTTATAAGAGTATATTTCTATCAGAGGGGAATACATTGGATGGAAGCTTAATCCTAATTCTAGTGGTTCTCACAATTAATTCTCCGCAAGATGTCACTGTGTTTTCCTTGATTTCCCGGAAAAGTGTCATTGCGATTTTACATACCCATATTTCTTTATGTATTATTGGATGGAAGTTTGATCAAAATTCTAGTAGTTGTTACAATTAATTCTCCGCAAATTATAGATTTATAGATTTCCCGCAAAGTGTCAATGCGATTTTATATACCCCTATTTCTTTATGTACAGAATAGATATTTGTTGGATTGTGTCATATCGCATAGGCATATGTCAATGGTGTCAATGGTGACAGATGCATATGTTTATATAGATAAAGTTATTTTTTATTTACTATTAAGCTACAAATTATTTCGGGAACTCGATTACAGGAAATATTTTATATTTTATTTGTTTATTAATTATTATTTTTCTATTTTTAGACCTTTAGATATTTTTAATAATAAGTTATTTTTATATATTTTTTTTTATATTGCTATATACTATTTATTGAGTTTACCCAGCCAGGCACCCAAGACCTTCCGGAAGAAAGGCCGGCACTACAAAAACTGCGCCATCGGCTGAATGAAATAAAAGTTATTCATCCTGAAATCAAATAATAAATACACATACAAAGTTTAATTTCAATTTTACCATTCATTACAGTTTTCCCAGAACATTTCAATTCATTAGTCCTCCATAAATTTTCTTTTCATATCAATATAAGTTTTTTTTTTAAAAAAAACTTTCTCAATTGAATTAAATAACTTCTTAATAGTATCTTAATTTCAATTTGAGGAAGAGTTTAAAAAAAACGATCAATATTAAACGTAAGTTAATTAATTTTCCCAATTCTTTTCTAATTAAAACCAAAGTAAAAAATAAAAAAATAAAATAACAATTCAATCCTTAGGTAATTTAAAGGTGATTAAGGTCTTAAATGGGAAAATCGAAAAAAAAAAAATTATTAAATGACTTGAAGAAGAGTAAAATTAAGCCAAATAAAATTGCTTAATAAAACATTTTTCATTGTAATTGGAAAAATACTTTAACACAATACATCGAACTTATATCTATACACAGTACACACATATATTATTATATAATATATATATATATATATATTTTATTATAACAATTTTCTTAACTCTAATTCCATTTTAATTAAATTTAGAAAATAAGAAGCAAAAGACAATTTTCTAAAATTTCATTTTAAACCCTATATTGAAAGTTTTCTTTTTTTTTTTTTTTTTTATGAAAAACTGCCAGTTTCTAATGAAGTGCCAATTATTACATAACAAGTGGATGACTAATAGCGACCCCTTTTTACAAAAAAAAAAAAACAAAAAATATTCTCCAAAAATAAAAAAGAAAAAGAGATAAAAATTTTAATTGTGTCAAGAATTTTTTTTTAACAAAAAATATTCTAAGTACTTACAAAAAATTAAAAAAAAAAAAAATAAATAAATAAAACGTTTTACCAAGGTTTTACCACTTAAAGAATAGCTTTTCTAATTTAAACACAAGAAAAAAAAATAAAATCACTTCAAATTAAATTTTATAAAACAAATTTCCCAATTGCAATGAAAAAGTGTCCCAAATTTTTATTAAAACAATCATTTGTGTACCAATTTTGTAGACTTTAATTGTTTTATAATTTTTTTTTTTGCAACTGTCTTTTTATCCGTACTGCTAGTTCCTAAAAAATTATGCATTGTGAATTCAATAGTTGTCAAAACCTAATTCACAATATTTTACACAACCCTATTTACATTCCATACCTTTTTAATGCTTGAATGCTAAATCATATACTAGAAATGTCTCGGATCAATTTATTTGAACAAATAAGTTTGAAAGTGTAAGCAATATCTTATTCCATACCAACAGAGTAGCAGCACTGCAATTTTTTCAAGAAAGGGATGGGTATGGCATGAAAGAAAGTAGTCTGCAAAATCAAATGTGACATATATACTGATAACTTGATTTTATAAGTTAAATGTTATTGAATATATTTAATATTTAAAAAATTAATAAATGAAATAGAAATTTAATTTATTAGCACAAGCATCTGGACATGATTACATGTAAACACCAGCATTCTATTTTTTTAATTAAAAAAACCTTCAAAAGGAAAGTCAATTTGGAGTGTTTCACCCTTCCAAAACTATTGGACACTTTAGTACGTTGTACTAGTGTTGGATTACCTAGCTAGACAATTCCAAATAAATTTTGATCTAACGAATGAGTTATAATAATAGAACAAAAATTAAATTGATCACTTGATGCTTTATAAACACTATTATATGTTTACAACAGCAAATTTTTTCAAATGAATTTCTGTAGGTCACTTTTGTAGGCTTACTTTTAGAAAACTTTTACACATAGTTATAAGAAAGGTTTCGATAGGAAACATTTTAAAATTCTTATAACTCGAAAAATATTCATTCCTATTTAGTTTCGTTCAAAGGTGACCTTATAACTTGATATTTTCCATTTTTTTGGTATATTCAAAAACCTCCATATTTCGTACTTCTATATAAGCTCTTAAACCACTATAAAAGCTTACTGCACTTACATTTCTCATTTTTTTTACAAATGGCATAATGGAAACTGCAAAAATCAACTCTAAAGACTTAAAAGTAAATTTGATATAATGTAGATAAATTTCCAAATCTTATTTTAATATAATTCGTTTTATATATTAAAATTACTGTAAGCTTTATCTCGAATTGGTGAAACCTATAAACAACAAGCAAAAAAAATTAAACCAAGTTCCTGCTTTTTACATTTAAAAACTGAAAAAAACATGATCACACTTAATTGCCTTTATAAATACCTCTGACATTATTAAAAACCTCAAAATTTCAAATTATCTAAGACAAATCACTAAACTTAACTATTTAAGAATACAAGAATACTAGAAGGCTGAATGAACCTTATTAGTATTTCCAAATAAAAGCTGTCTATAAAATGTAGGAACTCAAAAGATAAAATGAGCGAAGTAAAATGAGAATTTCTTAAATTAAAATGAAAATGTTAAAATATAGTCTGTTATACAGATTGTCTTATTATATGAAGAAAAACTAAACATTTTACTAATTTTTCAATTTTTCAATGGTCCTTTTAAAAAAAATTTTCAAAAAAACCACATTTAAAAAAAAAACTTCAACACCAATTTAGACAAAAGAAAAAGACAAAACCAAAAGAAAAAACTATCAACTCTTAAAACCTGATTGCCCTAAATACTTTTTTTTTCTACCACTATTTCAACTTCTATTTAAAATTTTTTAGAAAAGACGCTGCACTACAAAATAAAAAAATTAAACAATTTTTTTTTTTTTAAATGAATGAAAAATTCCACCAAGTCAAAAACAAAACAAAAATAAAAAAAATTAAAAATTTCAACCCTTTCTTTTTTTATACTGTGAAGTGTGCTCCTAATGGTGGTGACATTTTATTTTTCAAGAATTAGTTTCTAAAAAAGAAAATTACATTGATTCGAATTACTTGAATTTTTTTTTTTTTTGGTTTTAACCATATAAAAAAAAATTTCTCTGGCTTCTTTCAAAAAAAAAAAAAAAAAATAACAATATCTAAAACTAAATTAACTCTTTCCATCCCCACTCAAAAGAAAATGCAATCGAATCTCTTTTCACAAAAAATAAGTAAACACTATACGATTTAATGTATACGTACACGTATATTCTTTATTCAATATGGAGCATGTATAGAATATGTAAACAGTCAGTCAAATAATACACAAACATTATTATGTATAACTGTGTTATATATATATCATATATTATGTACTTAATACTTATATATGATGACTGCACTCAAATAACAGTTTATAGTGAATTACAATTGAATGGTAAATATTAGTGACATTTTATGAACGATAAAAAAAAACAACAACAACAAAAAAACAAAAAAATAAAAAAAATAAAAATTGAATATAAGATAAAATAAAAACTGATTGACATGTCAAAGTTTTTTAATGTATTAAGTGGGAGTTAAAAATAAAATTCGTATATCAGAATCGTATACTTATAATAAGCATATATGAATATATATATATATGTATATATATATATATCTGTACTCAGAAAATAAAGAAAATAAAATTTTATAAAAAACTTATAGTAATTTATTATATTAGATCCGTTGCACTTATAATTTGTAATACATCTAAGTCAATTTTTTCTTAATGACAGTTTAAAGTGGAAATTAGAAGAAAAAAAATTTTTGAAATTTTTTATTAGAAGAAAAATTATCATATGAAACTTGAAAATTGCTCCAGTAAAAAAGTTCAAGAAAAATAAGGAGACAGATTGGAAAGCTGAGGAAATCTAATACAGTTTTAAAATCTATTATGCAAAGAGTAATCTAGAGCTATCTGGCCCACGCCACCCTTCTTGTGGAAATCTCGAGTTCAAACCCCGGTTAGTTCATTTCTAATAAAAGAATATCGTAAAATTGTATAATTATATCGTAATAGTTATTATCGTAATTAACATAAAATTTAGTATAAAATAACTCTTGTGTAGGATAATAGATGGCGCACAAAATTGACATTTGTGTTTTCATAATCTTATACAATAGCTAAAACAGCTGAGTAATCAACGATTAAATGAATATAACAATTACATAACTAAATTCTAGTATAGACTTGGTAAAAAATTACGTTAAGGGACATATTAGTTTATTGTAGAGTAAAAGCTTATAAAACAAAGAACATTGTAATTGTTATTAAAAAATCAGTACTTTTATTCATACACTAGTCAGATCAAATTTGGAACTGATGCTTATGCTTATTAAATGCTTAAGTTTAATGTTAAAACTGTTTTAACATGTACATGGAGAATAGACCATGCATGAAACGGTTATTTAAATTTTTTCTAGTCAACACCATTACTTTCGTCCTTCGAATTTTTCCTCAAAAACCATAAGCTTCCTATATGTAACTAAATTATAATTTCGTTTCTAGTCATTATCAGAACTGGTGATTTTCAAGTATCAGTACTAATACTGGGAAAAATACTAAATTAAATTGAAATACTATAGTACTGTACTGGTACTGAAAAAAATATAAGTACAGGTACTCGTACGCACCAAAACTTTCCCACTAATAATGTTAAATACTGGTGGTTTCTGGTTGGTACAGGTAAGTAATGGATGATACCAGAAAAATACTGGCGTGTACCACTACTAGGCGTTTTACTTTTACTGATATTTTTTCAAGTGTCAATAATAGTATTTGAATTTTACCGAATATTTTTTTCAGTATCGGTAATTCAAGCAGGTTTGCTTATTTAAGTACTGAAATACTTTAAAATTACCAGCTCTGCATTTATTACATATGTTCCTGTACTCGGTTATTTAAACAATTCTCCTCTATTATGTCATAAAACCTGTAGTTCCCCACAAGTTACTCAAGTGTTACACTAACCTGCAGATAACCCGACTGTTGTTATTGTACAAGAATTTAAGAATACACCAGCCATCAGCTATTATCATACACAAGACTTATACATATATTTTAATGTTATCTATTCTATATTACGATATATATACAGTTTTATGATTTTTTTTTTTATTGGATATGGTCTGCCGCAGCTTGGACCAAAAACTCTTCAAAAGCCTCCATCGGAAGTAAGGTGTTTGGACCCAAAATCCTCCACTCGAAAGTTTAACTCCTACGCTTTTAGTTTGATTACAATACTCAAATCAAATACAAATATAAAATAATCTTATGTGATTGATTACATTATATAATTACTACACGCTATTAACCAATTTTTTGATCATGTAGCCTCTAAGCGACTGACTTTAATTTTTAGAAAAATCTATCACAATTCTTACAATATAATTCAAAAATATTAACTAATCTAATAAAAATTTAATATATTCCTACACAAAAAACCAAATCATTTCTATGATATCCCTTCCAAAAAAAAAAAATATCAGAACAAAAATTTTTATCCAAAAAACCAACTCAATTTATACCAATTTTTGAAAATTATATATTAATTTACTAATAAATTGAGATAAACGCTTTTTAAATTAGAACCCCAAAATTATTTTCATTCAATAGATGTGCTTTTCACAAATTCATAAAAAAAAACTCAAAATAACATTTGATACATGCGATATCATATGTCAAATTAAACTGAAAATTATCCGAAAAATATTAGAAAAAAATTAAAATGAAAACTTTTGGAAAATATTTTATTTTTTTTTTTTTTTTTTAAGTGAAAATAACAATACAGAAAATCCAACAACAACAACAAAATAAAATTGACAGGAAATTCAGGAAATTGGTAATATATATAAAAAAATAAAAAAAAAAAATGTATTTGTAGATCTTTATTAAGGTCAGGTTATTATAAATAGAAAAAAAATTTTCAAAAATCAGGATAACGGGAAGTATATTGGGAAATTATTAAGAAAATTTTATATATTTGCTATATTCTTTTTGGTACTTTTTTATTTGTTGGGAGATTTTAAATATGACATTTTGACATTATTATTTAATTAAAGTTTAACAAAACTCTTTAAAAAGTTTTCATTTATAAGAAATTTAGTATTTTTTTTTTTTTAATTCAATGGAAAAATTGATTCGTTTTCAAAAATTAAAAACTTTTTTTTTTCAGAAATTTACTTTGTTAAAAATGTATTCATGTTTTTCTACTTGAAGAATATATGATCTTTTGCACCTTAGAATTTGAGATAAATGGAATGGCACCAATTATCATGTATCACATTTTTCATATAATATGAAAAAAAATTTCCAAAAGTTGGTTTTTTACTTGATTACATTATAATTTAAAGAATATCGAGTTCTGAATTCTTGAATTAGAAAAATATTTAGTGATTTCTTTAAATTAAAAAAGTTTATTGTCAATTTTCAACTTATTTTCAGTTACTAGACATTTGAAGTAATGTTGTATAATGTTGTATAATTTTTTATTTATGTGCTTATAAAATAAATTTAAAGGAGTTTAAATAACTCTTATTATATTTTATAACTCTTCAAGAGTTTCTATATCTACTTTAAAATTAGAATTATCAGAACAACTTACCACTAATGAAATAGTAGAACAAGTTGATAATGTTAAGTACTTGGAAATTGTAATTGATGAAAATTTAAGATGGGAATAAACATATAAAAACCATTAAGTGAAAAAAGGGTTCTTATAATAAAGGCTATCAGAAGAATGCGGGGTATTCCAAATTATGCGACTAAACTTATATTTTATTACCAAATATTACCAAGAATTTAATACATTATATGCCGTTGGAGCCATCGTTCATATTTACATAAAAATCAATTCGACATAGTAATGCTCTCAAAATTTTATTTAGTTTGAATACCACAAGACCTAGAACTAATAATTAATATAAAATAATTGATACACTGGTTATAAATCAACTTATTTACTTAATAAATTATATCAAAAACAGAAAAAATATCGAAATTCTTAAAGCTAATTAAAAAATGAAGCTGAAAAGTCGAAAATGTAGCGCAATAAAACTTTTCAACTCGCTACGAGTAGAAATTAAAAATAGTTTAAATTTAAGCCTATAGAACTTTAAAAAAAACATTTTAAATATTAGAAAATTTTTATTTTAATATTAGTTATTAGTTGTAGTTTTCAAATGACTTAATTTCTTATACATACATATAAATTTATATATTATTGTAAAATTAACTGCATACCGTATTTGATATCAAACGCTTTGGATTGTGATTACTGATTAGTAAAAACACCCACTTATTAAAAAACTCATTATTTGATTAGTAACTGGTTGGTGTATCAGAATTCAGAACCCTTATTTTCCACATTTAAATTTCAATTAAATATTCTTAAATATTTCCTTTGCACGGATATGTTTTCTGAAGTTATTATATATGGACACTAATATTTAACCAAAGGTGTATGAAATAGCCAAATGTTCAGACGAACTTCTTCGAATACTTTTAAAGTAACTTGTTATTTTTTAAGTTATAGACCTTTTAGCATTATATGATTAGTAATTCACTGATTTTGCTAATTTGTACGAATTGAGGAGAACACTTATTTTTAAAAAAGTAAATATTTGAACTTACAAAAGAAAACCAGTATTTCAAAAATAAATAATTGAACTTAAAATGGAAAACTTGCACTCAGAGTGAAAAATCGTTAGTCTAAATCTTTAATAAAAAGAAGCATGAAAGTAGAATAGACTGTGTCAACTCTTTTACTAGACAACTTTATGTAGACCTTAAACTTGGTTAACTACTCTTGACAAAATTTCAGATATCCAACATAAATTTTGAACTATGTATAAAATAAAAATTTGAGAGTTCCCATTTCATCTATTTGAGAGTTTTACAAAAGACAAACCAAATAATGTGAAGGTGTTGGATACACTCAGCTTATTTAAATAAAAGATGATGCCCATACAGAAAAAATATTTAAAGAGTAACTACTTGAAACCATTGTGCAAACTTGATCAATATCAATTTAATAGTGCTGACAGATTGACAAACTCAGCTGAATGTACTAACTTTGGGATTCTGATATCATCCATATATTCGAGGTTATATTTATGCCTATTTCTTCTTTACAGGGAACCCAACGCAATGACAAATTTAGTATTCTCTTAAAACAAAGTTTGTACGGGACTGGTAAATGAGCTTATGATAAAAGAAAACTAATCACATTAATAATCCATTTCTTTAAAAAATTGTCTCAAATCACTAAGATTAGATCCAAATTAAAATTTAAAATGCAATCAAAAAAACAGAAAACCACTTTAAATTTTATTTTCTTCTCATTTTTCCGGCGATTTATCTAGAAAATAAAATAAATAAAATATTTTCACCCACACTAAAACCTTAATTGCAAAAATAAAATGCAAAGCTTAAAAGTTTATTTCATTTAATATTTGTTTAGTTAGTTTTTCTCTTCTGTTTTTTTTTTTTTCCTTTTCATAAAGCCCAGATTATTTTACAGCACTTTAACACCTTTTTAAATAATTTTCCATTTTCTTTACAAAAAAAAAAAAAAATCCAAAAAACAGAAAAACAAAAACAAAACTTCACTTCTTTACTTCACACTTTATTAAAAACAACAATTTTTTGTTTTTTAAATCCAAAGAATTTTTTTTTTTAAAACTAAAGATAAAAGTTAAATTGTGTTATTGAAGAAAAAAAAAAAATTGTATTAAAAAACAAAGTTTCCCTTCTTTTACAAATTCAAATTATGTTAAACAAAATTTTTTTCCCCCCACCTAATTTAAAACGTATTCTAGGTAATGAAACACCCCAGTATCTGAACACATAGATAACTTTTAACACTATGGTTAAGTAAAAAAAAAAAAAACCCTTATAACCAAAGACCATAACATTTTCGTATTTTTTTTTTTTTTTTAAGTTTTATACCAAACCACACCTGATATTTAACTTTATTCAACGTAACCATTATTGCAATGCCTATACATACACTATTAACATTTTTAGACCTAATTAAAATTTTTCATCCAAGAAAATAAAGAAAAAAAAAAAAAGAAAAATTGTTGAAAAACCAAAATACATTTTATAGATACTGCAGAAAAAAATTTTTAATTCAAAATTTAGTTCAAAAACAAACAAACTTAAATAGGAGCTAAAGATAGGTAAAGATTTTTAATTACATTAATTGCAATAATGATTACACAGTTTTTTTTTTACTCGGTTTTCGTATTTGAAAAAATAGACGAAAAAAAATTGGATTTAAAATGAAAAAAAAAAACAAAATTATTTTGTGGGGCAAAGAAGTAAAGCACTGTAGGCCACGTAATTTCAACTTTATTAAGGATTCATTTTAACTCCCGTTAATATGAAATAAATAAACCTCAGTAGATTCTAATTTTTCGAAAGCTATACCTAATCCCATGTTAATTAACGGCCAATTGTAACTCCCATACTTCTATGGTTTTCTAAATCCCATTGTTATAGATTGTCCAATTTTAAATCCCACATACGGACCTTGCATCTAAAAAGTAAACCACAGTAGATTCTTCAATGGGTACTTAATCCCATCTTTTTAAAGAGTCCCTTTTAACTCATGTCTTCGAGAAATCAAACAAAGAATCCACTGTAGTTTCTCCAATGGCTTTCAAACTTTTACTACCGTCTTCGACATTTGCATCAAAGAAATAAACCAATGTAGATTCTTCAAAAACTATTCCTAATCCCGCGTTATTTAATGGCCGATTGTAATTTTCATACTTCCATGGTTATCAAATACCACTCTTATAAATAGCCCAATTTTAAATTCATCCTACGGAACTTCCATCTAAAATATAAGTCACTGTCGATTCTTCAAACTGTCGTCTGCGACATATGCATCAGTCCAAAGTAAATCACTGACTAGATTCTTGAATGGTTACCTAATTCCATCTATGTAAACAGCACATTTTAACTTCCAACTACGATTTTTGCATCAAACAACTAAAGCACTGTAGATTCTTCAATGACTAACTAATCCCATCTTTATAAAGGTTCTATTTTAAACCACTCTGAATTCTTCAATGGCTACCTAATCCCACCTTTATAAAATTTTCATTTCAACTCCCGTCTACGACACATATAAGAAAAAAAAAAATTGTAAAAATCATATCAAAAATTGTCTCTCATATTCAAATTCATGTTTTTTTTTTTTTTAATAAACCATTATCCCCTCCATTCACTTAAATCCCTCAGAGAATTTTCTTTCTATAGATAGCGGTAAAAGCAGACATTAATAAAATTTTTTTATTTTAAAAAGAATCTTTAATGTTTACATTTCAGTAAATATATAAAAAAAATGGAATCAAAATGTTGTTTGTTGAAAATAAAAAAAAAAATATCGAATACTGTTAACACGTAAGTAAGAAAATATTAATAATATGGATATTTTGTATCTATACATGATTTGTTATATTATTATTATGAAGTGTGAAACAAATATGCATCATCTTGCTTTACTTAACCTTTTTATTTTTATTTGTAAATATTGTGTTAAACTGTGGCAATGTCACAAGAAAGGGGGTGAGTGTAATTGGAAAACTCAGACAAAATATAAATTGTTTTAATACCTATATGTTGTATTAGAGTATATGTTGTGTGTTCTAAGGGGAGCATAGAATAATGGTAACAGTGGTTTGCAACTTTGGTGTGAACAGTATCACAGTTTTGTTGCTATTTTAATACGAGAAGTTTGGTTTTAATTTGGAGACTCAATATTCGTTTAAGAGGTGCAGTGATCAGTTGGTTTATATCTACCATAAGGTAGACCTATAGCCTGCTTTAACTTTCGTTTTTCATAGCCAAGGCTTTGGAGTTGGCTATATGGAGGACAGTTAATGAATAAACATTTTATAGTAAAAACAAAATATACAGTTATTCGACTTATCTTTACAAAATCGAATTGTTATAACAATGTGACAATTGAACCTTGAACCTCAAACCTCTTTGATTTCGAAAAACACGAACATCCCTTCACCTCGAAATCCATTAAACTCAAGTTTTACATTAGTGTAGAGTTTTTGGTTTGTCTTAACTTATCCTACAGCTTCTTATTCCTTAAAGGACTCTCAGTGTACATGGAAAACTCCATCATAATCCTTCTACAATTTCTTAAACCACTACCGTTCTAAAAATTCCAATCCGTTAATGGACACTCTGTTTTAAATTATATTTGATGTATTACTATTACTATTATAGTACAATGTAAATCATGCCAGGCATATGGTCACACACAAAAATATTGTGGAAAAACCCCAAGATGTGTAAAATGTGCAGGTAGGCACCATACCAGGGAATGTTTGAAACCTAAAACTGAACCACCAAAATGTGTTCATTGCGGAAATCAACATCCAGCTAATTATAGAGGCTGCATAATCGCAAAAGAAATGCAAAAAATCAAATTTAAGAATATGAGCCCAAATTCACAACAAAGGAATACTCCACAATACGCTAAAAAACAAATCAGAAACCATCTGCAAACGTCGCAAGTGAAGCAAGATTTCCAGACAAATAGAAGCAGTAAAACTTATGCCCAAGTTGTTGCGGGTAAAAAACTTAATAATAATAGCGAACAAGAAAATGATTTAAAACAATCCATTCTGCTTATACTAAAAAAAGTAACCAAAATAGAAAGTTCTATGGTCGATACGGATTGTAGAATAGGAGCACTAGAGGGCAGTACCAAAAACCTGCTTCGAAATCGAAAAGATGAATGAACTAAAAATTTTTTCATGGAATGCCAATGGACTGCTACAACACCAACAAGAGCTACAAGCAGTCCTTGACATAAATAATATAGATGTTTGTCTTATAGCAGAAACACACTTTAACAAACAAACGCATATTAATTTTCATGGTTATAAAGTTTATCATAGCATACATCCAGGTAACTCTGCTAGAGGAGGAAGTGCAGTAATTATAAAACAAAGTATACAACATTTTGAAGAAGCCAAATTTGAAACAGAAGAAATACAAGCTATGGCCGTAAACGTAAAATGCAAAAACTACTTTATTGTAGTAGCAAGTATATATTGTCCACCTAAGTACTCTCTGAAGAAACATCATTATTTGGATCTTTTTAAGAAACTAGGAAAAAAGTTTGTTATAGGAGGTGATTTTAATGCCAAAAATACACACTGGGGATCACGGCTAACAACAACCAAAGGCAGAGAATTATTCCAAGCAACAAGCGAATTTGGGTGTGAAACCATATCAACAGGAAAACCTACATATTGGCCTACAGATCCAAATAAAATACCTGATTTAATAGATTTTTTCATTATTAAAAACATTTCGAATAATTTCATACAGATAGAAGATAGGCAGGAAATGGACTCTGACCACTCACCAATTCTGCTAACTGTAAGTGAAAACGCTATTGAAAAGCAGAGCATTCCGATTCTCGCCAATAAATACACTGACTGGGAAAGCTTTAAAGTGTGTCTGGAAGAAAAAATACAACTAGCTGTACCGTTGCAATACAAAGAACAATTGGATGCGGAGGTGGAAAACTACATTAACGATATACAACTTACAGTGTGGGAAAATACTCCAGTAATTAAACAAAGAGTAAAAGAAAATAAATATCCAGCCGAAATCTTAGAACTAATTGCAATAAAACGCAGAGCAAGGAAAAAATGGCACCAAACTAGAGCTCCACAAGATAAAACTAGGCTGAATAATCTCACCCAACAACTAAGAAGAAGAATTAAGGAAGTGAAAAACAAATCGATAAATTTATATTTGGAAAAGCTAACAAATGATAAAAGTACTGATTACTCTCTTTGGAAGGCAGCTAAAAATCTGAAAAAACCTATTGCAGCTATTCCTCCAATTAGAAAACTGGACGGAAAGTGGGCGAGAGATAATAAAGAAAAAGCCAAATTATTTGCGGAACACCTAGAAAAGATATTTCAAGTAAACACTGGTGAAGAAGAGGAAGATCTAGATGCAGAACAAATTCAAGAGCAAGAGGAAATCGCATTAACAAATCCAGCTGAAGTGAAAAAAGAAATTAAAAACAACATTAAATCTAAAAAAGCTCCGGGATATGATTTAATAACCGGACAAATTCTGAAGCAGCTACCAGAGAAGGCAATAGTTAAAATAACAAATCTTATAAATGCTGCATTCAGGCTGAAATATGTGCCGAAATTGTGGAAAGTGGCCGAGGTCATTATGATACCCAAAGCAGGAAAACCACCAAATGAGATAACGTCTTATAGACCAATCTCATTGCTACCTATAATGTCAAAACTATTTGAAAAAATTTATTTGAGAAGACTAAAACCGATTATTGAAAGGAAGAATCTAATTCCGGACCACCAATTCGGCTTTAGAGAAAAACATGCAACAATAGACCAGGTACACAGAATAACAAACACTATTGAAAAAGCTTTAGAGGAGAAGAAAGTCTGTTCAGCAATCTTTTTGGATGTGACTCAGGCATTCGATAAGGTGTGGCACAAGGGATTGAATTGTAAACTGAGAACAATCCTTCCAAAAGAGCATTCGGAAATGATAGAAAGCTATCTATCAGACAGATACTTCTACATAAAACAAGAAGGAGAATATTCCGATCTTAAAGAAATCGGTGCTGGAGTTCCTCAAGGAAGTGTACTCGGTCCAATACTGTATCTGTTGTATACTTGTGATTTTCCTGCACTTGAAAATAATATAATTGCGACGTTTGCTGATGATACAGCGGTTTTGGCTGTCGGAGAAAATAATGAAGAATCTACAGAAAAACTGCAGAGAGCTATGACAAGAATCCAAAATTATACTAAAAGGTGGAGGCTAAAATTAAATGAAGGTAAGTCAATTCATGTGGATTTCACAAATAAAAAAATTGACCATAAACCAGTATATATAAATGGTCAAGAAATACCTTATTCAAATACTGCCAAATATCTTGGTATGACATTAGATGCGAAGCTTCGCTGGAAAGCCCACATCAAAAACAAGAAGGAAGAGTTACAAATCCGTTATAGAAAAATGTACTGGCTCATAGGTAAGCATTCTACCTTGACAATACAAAACAAACTTCTGCTCTATAAACAAATATTAAAACCAGTATGGTCATATGGCATCCAGCTATGGGGATGCAGCAAAAAGAGTAATAGAGATGTTATTCAGAGGTTCCAGAATAAAGTTCTAAGAAATATTGTGAACGCGCCCTGGTTCATCAGAAACTATGACCTACATAGAGATATGCAAATAGAATTTGTAGATAAAGAAATCCAAAATTTTGCAAGAAGTCACGAAAAAAGACTCCAAAACCATGTAAATGTCGAGGTAGTCCAGCTTCTGGATAATACAAATATAGCCAGACGACTCAAAAGAGTAAAGCCTTTTGAGTTAGTGTAGCTATAATAAGAGAAAGAAACAGTTAGATAGACATCGCTGGATGGAATCTACATTTAAAACTAAAATAAAGCCAGAAGAAAAATTGCTCATTAGCCCTATCGGACTAGATCGCAATAGAGGAAAGGTGTGGTTTAGTGGGTAAGAATCCCACACGCAATGTCAAGCTACGGGGCTCATTGTGTCTTTTGAAGATTCCATTCCAACCTACGTAAAAATAAAAAAAAAAAAAAAAAAAAAAACTATTATAAAGAGTATCCTTCCATTAGAATCATCAAATCCCTTGATTTTACACTGAAAAGAAGTACTTTCCCCAAGGATATCTGATTTTTATATATATATAAAAAATTTCATCCTATACATACTCTATAATATTATATATTCAGAATATATAAAATTATATTTAAAATATAAAAATATTATATACTCTGTATACTTTCAATGATGATGATGTTTTTTTTTCTAAGAGCATTTTGTCATGTGGTTCATGACACGGCTGAGATTTTTGTAATTTAATTTTTATTTTTTAATGTTTTTTTTTCTTTTGATTTGTTTTTGTTTTCATTTCTAAAACATATATACAAAACACTTGCAACAAAACCATAAATACAACAAATTTTTTTCCCAATACAAAAAAAAAATTAAAAAAAAACGAGGAAGAGTGTGGTAGAGTAGACTGTGTCAACTCTGGGATACCCGCATGACCGTAACATATACATTATATCTTGCGGTTATTTACTTTTGGCAAAATTTAAAATATTTAGCTTTATTAGGTGTAGAGTAATACTTATATTAAAGAAGGGATTGTATGGCAGCTACTCGAACCCTTTGCAGTAGACCAACCAAATTTTGCAGTAACTTTGGCCATTATACTAAACTACTTTTGGCAAAATTTCAGACACGCAGCTGCAATAGGTACAGAGAAATACTCATATATAAAAAGAAGTTGTATGGCAGCTACCCGAACCCATGGACCAAAATGGCTGGATTTAAATAGCGATTCCGGTTTTTGCATAAAAACGAATTTGTGAAAATTTCATAATCCTAGCTCCTTTATTTTTTGAGTTATCATGATGACGGACGGACGGACGGACATACATCGCTAAATCGACTTTTTTTCGATTCTGATCCGATCCATACACTTGAGTCTATACCTACCCCCCCTCCTTCTCTGCGTCACAAACGTAATGGCAAATTTATTATACCCTTTGACTATATAGTCATGCGGGTATAAAAATATTAAAATGTTACCCGTTCCACCAAAACTCCATTTTTTCTCTAATAATAATAAAAAATCAAAAAATGTAACAAATACAATGATAAAATTATAAAAAAAAAAGTAAAATAAAATATAATAACATTTTTACTACCTGTAATGGCTTTATTCTCACTTAACTTTATGTCACTCCCCTTCAATATATCCCTTCCCCTCTCTTTTTTGTTTTTAAATTTTTATAATTTTCAATTTTTTGTGCCCCCCTCCTAATCAAAGTATAAACATACTCTCAAACGTGTATACACTTTTTGACAATATAATATATATGTATGTATATAAATTGGTAAATATGGAATTAGTGGTATGAATGGTGATGAAAATGATGATGCTGCGACTTAATGCAGCAGCAGCAGCAGCAGCAAAAGAATCACCAAATAACAAAGTAAAAAACAAGTAAAAACAAAAAAAACACAGTTAGTGGCTTATTCAATTCAACGCTCTCCTGACACTACAGACACCTCGAGTACAAGATTTTTTTTTTTTTTTTTTTATTCCTTTCCTTTAAAGATTTTTGTTGTTGTTTTTATTTGCTCCTCTCTTTTTGTTTTTTTTTTTTTAGAATATTTCAAGCATATCATTTTGAAGTGGTTTATAGTCTGGGAAAAGAATTTTGTGTTCTTTGCTAATTTTTTTTTTTTTATTCGTCGTTTTATTCGTCGTTTTATCGTTATTATTTGTACACGTATTAATATTTAAAAAAAAAAAAAAAATTGCAAACCTCCTGTATATTATATTATATAGGATGAAAATAATATGTAAACATATTTATTTAACAAACATTTTTTTTTTAGTCTTGCTATCTCTTTCTTTTTAATTTTTGTATTTTTTTTTTTTTATATAATTATATGTATAAAATTTAATGTGCACATGTGAAAAAAAATAAAATTGAATATGTTTCTTTTAAATAAAATACAATTTCTATATGCATATACAGAGTGATTCATTAAGAATTGGCTGAACGTATATTATTTTATAGAAAAATCGTTGGAAGGCAAAAGACTTATGTTTGTTCAACATTTATACACGAAATCTAGCCGTCAAAAAACTTTAAATAATATGCATTTTCTATGAACATATACAGGGTGATTCATTAATGTGAAACCTTAATATGAAAATACATTTTCTGTGCATAAAAAATGTGATTTGAGTGATTTATCAATGAGTATTTAGTATATCATCTTATGAGAAAATCATGTGAAGCAAAACATGTGTTTGTACAAAATCTCCCTCCACAAACTAGCCGCCCAACAGCTTTAAATCATATATATATATATATTCTATGCATATACAGGGTGATTAATTTAGGAGTATCTGAAGGTATATAATCTTATAAGAAAGCTATGGGAAGGCAAAACTTACGTTTGTTCAAAATTTGGCCTTTCCAATCTAACCTCCAAACAACTTTAAATAAAAACATTTTCTACATGCATATACAGGGTGATTCATTAGTGGGTGCCTAAACACTTTATTTTATAGGAAAATCAATCTGAAGGAAAAACTTGTGTTTCTTCAAAATCTACACACACCACACAATCTAGCTGCCAAACAACTTTAAATAAAATACATATTCTATGTATATACAGGGTGATTCATCAAAAAGTGCCTTCGCATACAAATCAGTTTTTGTTTATATGCATATAATACCTTTTTTTGTATACAAAATCTAATCGCCGTACAAAAGTGTTGCCTCTGCATTATTCCCTGTAAATTGGTTGGTGCATATGTTTAAGCACTCATTAAAAAGCCACCCTGTATGCATGTATATACAAAAAAAATTGTCTGTTTATATGCAATTTTTATTGCAAAATTTATGATAGAAAGAGAAAGAAAAAATCAGAACGAGAACAACAAATTGCAGTAAAGTTAAAAAATAAAAAAAACGAAACGAAACGCTTCTTCTTCGAGAATGAAGAGGAAAAAAAAAAAATATATAAAAAACTCTTTAAATTTATAAGCCTCAAGGGTTTCTCAGTTATTTTTTTTTTTTTTTTTTTTTTTTCAAAAATCGCATATATGCAAAAAGATAAGAATGAAAAAAAAAAGTTTTATTTAAATTGTAATATATATATATATACATATATACATACATAAATTTTATTAGATAATATTATAATATATTATATATCATGTACATATACTGCACATGTTTTTTAACATATGCAAGAAACACATATATATATATATGTACTATGGACATATATATATAGCAAACACGACAAGGCAGACATGTTCAAATAAAAGTTTTTGTATTGGGTTTTCCTTGTTTTTTTTTTTTTTTTATTTTAATTTCCGCATATCTTTTTACAAGGCTATTTCAATAAATAACACAATAAAAAAAAAACAAAAAAGAAAATTTTATTTGAAAAACAAAAAAAAAACAAAAACAAAAAAAAAACAAAAAACGAAAAGAAAAACTTTTTAATTACTTTATTTTCTTATGGATTTTTTGTTTTATTTTTTGTTGTTGTTTTTATTTTACCGAATTTTGTACATGGATAATTTACTACATTCATGTGTGAATGCATGAATGTACATGTGTGTAAATATATATATACATGTGAAGATAATTGTATATGAAAAATTTAATTATAAGGTTTGCAAAAACGGTGTATTCAAGCATATAAGATATTTTGATACTTTTGAAAAATTTTTGAAAATTGAAATTTGGGTTTTGATAATTTCTAAGAATTTTAAAAATTAAACATTTAGGTGAAAAATATTCAACACTTTGTTAAAAAATCTCACCACTGAGTTATGGTCAAATAATATTCCACGAAATTAGGTTTAATGGGCGTTATTTACTTTTCGAAATCGAGATTATGTAAAAATGATTAGTTTTTGTTATTGTTTTGATATGGGGGGATAGCATGTGCCAGTCTTAAAATTAGGCCTTGTGCCCGTTGTGCATCCACTTTTAATACCTTCTATCAATTTATAAGTTTTAAATATTTTTTATTTTATTTATATTATATATTTGTATATTTTAAATTATATTTGGTCACCACGGGGATTTGTGAACAACAATTATTTTTCAATAATTTTTTTTAATTAAAAAAATTCATGACCTTACGGGAATCGAACCCGCACCCTTTCGGTTGGTAAGCCAAATGCTTACCCACTAACCCACCGAAGCCCCTAAAAAATGATTATTTACTCTGTTCGAAAATTCTCTCCTCAGAATCAGATTTGTATAGATATTAAAAATAGTTCGAAAAATGGAGATGATTTTAAATACTCTTTATTACTCTTTATACTCTTTAACTCTTTTATTTCTTCTAGTTCAAAATATATTTAAAAAACATTATACAGATAATATATAAAATTTCTTTTGAATAAGGGTAGAATTCTAAAATTGAAATGAACAATAAAATTTCAGTAGAAATTTATTTAGTTTTTTCGCAAAATTTTCATAAGATATCTGGGTTTTATCCTTGTGAAGATGAAAGTTCCATCTTTTAAGAAATGAGTTTGCAATTCGTAATTTGTAAATATAAAAATGAGAATTGTAGTTCTGACTTACAATTACCGAGCTCTGGGGCCCCGATTCATCTATATTCATGCAATGGAAGCTTTGACTCTGATATTAGCTGACATATGAATTTTTGAAATGTGATTTTTGAAAAAAAGTATATGTGAACATTTAGGAGAATAGAAGGACCAATGGGGTATTGTTTAAGTATTAATAATATATAATTTGATATAAAAATCAATAAAAGCGATATAAAAATTAATATTTGACGTTTTTAGATGTTGGTACTTTTTTAGCGCGAATGGTATTTTTTGTTTTGTGCAATGGAAACTTCCAATTCCCCTAGGGTGGCATCACTGTTTCAGCTATACATTAAGAAAACGACTAAATACCTTGTATTCACACTTTTAATTCAAGGAAAAACCTAAAATAAAACAAAAGATTTTGAGAGAACTGAACCCCTAAAAGGAATTATTAATAAACTTTAGAACTCTTTGCTATTACACAAATCGAGTAAAATTTTTCGCAGATAACGCAATTTCAAATACATTTAACACCACTTCTCATTTATGGTAATTAAAAACTTCTAACCTTATTATATTTAAAAAATTCTCACTTTTGATATTATTCTAATGGCTAAAATCGTATAAAACTGGTTTGACCTGAATTCTGGGAGTATTAAATTCGAGTACCGGTATTAATTGAATTTGGTAGAACCATCCAGATTACCTAACATAATATTTAATAATTTTGTTTAAGTGTATTTGGAATTTTTTGAAATATTCTAATATTAATTAAAACCCAATAATATTAAAATATTAAAACTAAAGAAATTTCATAAAATAAACGATATTATTAATTAAAAAAATTTACATTAAAATTATTTTTTTTAAAAACTTTATAACCAAAGTTCTCAAAAAAAAACTCTATTAATCAAACATTTTTTTCAACATTCTAAATAATTCAAATAATCAGAAATATTATACAAAGTGTCCGTGACTCAAGTAGGCGCACTAAACTCAGTGACTGTGAATATTAATACAAACAAAAAATTGTATAGGAGGAGGGGGTCTATTGTGTACCCTTTTCGAGATATGAGGGATCATAAAAAAATCAATAACTTTTGAACAGCTTACTGTAGAGAAATAAAAACAAAATCCATTTTGTAGAGTAAGTTGTCAGCTTTCCTTATGTCTCGAAAAGGGTCCACGGTAGAGCTCCCCACCATCTCCGTTAAATTTTTTTGTTTGTTTGTAAAACCCTCAATCCCTGAGTGCAGTGCGCGTACTTAAGTTCCGGGTAGCCTACATAATTATTTAAAAATCCGTTATTGTAACCACTTTACAAAATCACATTGACAAAAAACACCCTAAAACAAAACACTAAAACAAATAAGGACTCGTTGTATCTAGAAAGGATATTCAGGATATTTTTTCAAAAAAAACACCAACATGAAATAAAATATAAATATTATTTTTCAGTATAATTCTAAATCATCTTGTTGCTTATTTAATTCTTAACCCTTAAAATTCAAATGCATATAAAAACTCATTACTAAAACTTAAAATAAATGAAAAATTTCTTTGTTTTTTTTATTTCAATTTAAAATAAAAACAAAAACACAAGAAAATTAAAATTAAACAAAAACAAAGTTTAAAAAAAAAAAAAAGTTTTTATTATAATTTTCTTGAAAAATAACACAAATTCAAAAAGCAAATAAATTTTTCAAGGATAATTTATTATCAGCTGAATATAAAATTAAATTTTCTTATTTTTTTGTTTTTTTTTATTTTTTGCGCGAAAATTAAATAAATTTTCTTTTTACTCATATTTTTTATTTTTATTGTTATTGTTTTTTATTTACCATACATAAATAAATTCCTTGGTCATTAGTTAAATATTCGGGATCACTGGGTTAAATATTCGTTTTGATTTTTTTTTTATTTTTTTTGAAAGAAAATCTGTTTTAAAAAATTTATTGAAACCATAAAATGGAACGAATTAAATTATTACACTTGGTTATCTATAAAATAGTTTTAAGGTCCTTTTTTTGTTCTATAAAAGTTTAATTCCAGTAAATTGTACTGATTTTTTTTCCAGTTATTTTGTTCAATTTCCATGAAATTGTGGAATTTTTTTTAAGTAAAATTGTAATTTGAATAAAAAACAGGCGGTTTTTTATGCGAAGATTTGGCTTAATTGGCAAATCAGTTTAAATAAATTAATATAAATTTGAATTATTAATTAAATTTAAAAAATGTGAATACATTTACAGAGCTGGTGATTTCCAAGTATTTTTATACTTAAATAAGCAAATCAGTAGACATACCGATACTGGAAAAAAGTAAAATTCAAATACTATTACTGGTACCCACCAGTAGATTTCCAGTATCAATTATTACTCACCTATAATAACCAGTATATAATAAGTACCACCAGTATTAAACAGTATTTACCAGTATTAAACAGTATTTACTAATTTTAAACAGTATATATTTTTAATCTGGTAATTGAGGTAAATAATATACAATGCTTAGTATTTACAATATTGTAATTAAACAAGTGATGATAAAAAACCAAGGGTTTTTAAAAAAGCACATTTTCAAAATAATATAGTGTTTCATACTAAGTATTTTATCGGAATATAATGTTCAAGCTTTAATATTAACGTTTAAGGAAATATATACGTCGGTGACTAAGTTTACTGCTTACTTATAAAAACAGTAAATTTTTTATTTTAAAGTTCTAATAGCCCTTCAATGGGGAAGGTTGCCAAATTTCTCAAGGACCTAACTTCATCTAACCCTCCCTCCCCCTCCGACCCCATTTTTGTAGTTTCTAAGAATTAAACCAAAATTTGGAGTTTTACTTAGAATTTTATTATCTAAGCAAAAATGGGTAAAACTGAGAGACACTTTCTTCAATTTAAGAAACCGCTTTTAAATTTAAGAAAAACCTTTAACATATGTTAAAATATAATGTTGGACCTTCAAATTTTGTTTATTAATAAAAACAAAATTGGACAGGTATTCAAGTTACAGGTGCTTAAAAATAGCAAAATTTTAATTTTCGAGCCCTTATAGCTTCTAAACAGGGGGCTTGACAAAAAAATTTTGTTAACCGACTCCTACTAACTTTTGAGGATCTAACTTCTCCCAAAATTTCAAGACCCTTTCTTAAACCGTTTAAGAGATATGTGGGACCAAAAATTTTGCAAAAATTGAGTTTTATATAATGCTAAATTTTAGTACCGTATGGCAACCCTAAACATTTGCCTGTTAAAAATTTATAAAGCTTATAAAACCAGCCATCGTTTGCCGTTTTCACATTGAAAATATATCTAACAGAACTCTTGTTATATTCATTTAAATATAGGGGTTTTTCCAACTTTGGGGGGCTGTAGCCCCGTAAGAGGTGGGGCTACAGAAAAAAATTCTTCTACGAAATTATATTTTTTGCAAAAACTACCCATGGTTAAAATTTCTTTACTTTATTTCAAACGGTGTAAAAGTTTTTGTAAACATACGGACGGACGGACGGACAGAGTGAAGCTATATAGGCACATTTTTACAAAATTTTTTGAAAATGTGCTAAAAACGATTACTTTTAAAATATTTTTAATATATTATCGGTATAATAAAGACTAATTTTATTTGGAAATTCTAATTGTTCCAGTATCGGTACTGGTAACTGACTGTTGTAGTGGTACTTGAAAAAACCAACCCTTCACATTTATATATCCATCCAATAATTAACTCTCTGTTTACAAAAGTTTATAATAAAAAAAAAATTTGTAGAAAGTAAGTTCGTGAAAGAGCAGCCAAATACTGAAACCACGATTAGAGCTCATCATTCAGTTATTCATCACTCTTGAATATTTTTTAAATCTTAAAATGAATAAAAGTTTTAATTGGTTTTAACTAAGCTAACTTTTATAGTAATTTCTACTTTCCGAAATAAGAAAGCATAAAATTTTAAATTTTAAAAATACTTTAGAATACTTTAAAAAAATATTTTGTATAATCGCGCCGTATTTACTCGAGCTGTGGAGAAATTAACTTTTTATTATGTCTTTTTCATATGCTCCTCAGATTTTTACTTTGCTATTTTTTTAATTAAACAATTTTTAATTTCCAAACATTTGAAAGCATTGAATAAAATAAAAAATTTGAGTTGCGCAAACGATTCAAAACGGTAAGATCCCCTAAAAGTATGCAATCCAAGAAGATATGTTTAATTTTTATAAAAATCTGAGTTGAAAGGGGTTAAACTTATGAAGCTGTGGTTTGGACTCAAGTTGTATAGCAATTATTACGTGTTTTTTTTATAACGAGGAATGGAAAGATTCATAAGCCACTCATTGGAACTGTGTAGTGTTCCTTAAGGCTGCGCTTTTATATCTTGTGTATCATACCTTTATTGAACCAAAATTTAAGGGGGAATATGTAATACTAGAATAGGTATTTGGAAGAATTTATGGTATTTGTCATATAATCTTTAGAGATTTTAATTTCTTTTACAACCTTTACTGTATCTAATTACAAATTTTTTCTGTCTAACATTATTTCAAAACACTCAAGTTTGTTTAATTTTTCGCTATTTATATAGAAATATATTGTGAGACTACATTCCTTTCATAGAAAGAATTTTCCATTCACATTCTTCGATATTAAAACAAAAATTTTTCTGTAAAAACTCAATTCAATTAAATCGAACTTTATATTACATCACTTAGTGTTGCCTCTAACCAAATTTGAAATTATGATAAAATATGTTATTTATCTATTTGAGACAAGAGAAGTATTTTAATTGAAACATTCATAAAGTAGATTATATAATTTAATTTTGAAGTTTAAAATAAATAAAATTTATTTTACAAACTTATATATCATAAATCATAAGTTAATATTTCGTTATCACATAATACCCAATGGTAACATAAAAATTTAGCGAATTTAAATGATGTTTTTTTTTATATTTTTAGGAAATATTTGATATTAGATACATACGAGTATGTGTATATATTAGTATCTTTTCCAAAATTTGGTTCTACATTCAAACCACAATTTTTTAATTAACGACCCTTTTTGTTTATAAAAAAAAAAAAACCGCAAGTGTCACAACTTTTTACATTTTATTAGAAAATATTGGGGATAAATAGTTATAAATGAAATTTAAATAGTAATAGGGTATATTCAAAATTAATGCATGCATCTATAAGCAAGATATTTGAAATGTTAAATATATAAAATTCTGGAATAGACTTTCGCATATTTTAAGACACATTATCATATGTCATATATCAAATGTCAGATTACAAATAAAATTTCTAGATCGGTAGAAATTATACATTTTTTAAGTTTTAGCTGTAAGACAAACAACATTCAAACGTCATAATTTGAAACGTTGACGTATGGCAAAACAAGATGCCTGACATTTGTCAAATTGTTTGTTTTTAGAAAATAAAAAACCTTAAACAATTACAAAAAGATAAAATCAAGGATCAAAATGGTTTAAACGTCACAAATTTCCGTGATATTCTTCTTTTAATTGAAAATTTGACAGACGCTATGCATTTTACGTTCTAATTTAGATAAGACATAAATTAAATTTTAGCAAAACTTCATAAATATCAATTCTTTGATTACTAATTTCAGGTAATTTACGTATTAAATGCATTTTATATACAAATATTTCTCTGAAGTCTACTTACCAAACAAATTAAGTATCGCATTCAGAAGCATTCAAACTATGTAAATGAACCCCATAAATTATTCGGTAGATAATACACGCTGTGCGTTTCTGCACCTCTTAATGAGTTTTTACTTGAAGTTGATGTTATTGAAAAAAATTAATACAAAAACGAGGAAGAGTGTAGTAGAGTAGACTGTGTCAACTCTGGGATACCCGTATGACCGTAACATATACATTATATCATCCGGTTAATTACTTATGGCAAAATTTCAAACATTCAGCTTTATTAGGTGTAGAGTAATGCTCATATAAAAGAAGGAGTTGTATGGCAGCTACTCGAACCCTTTGCAGTAGACCAACCAAATTTTGCAGTAACTTTGGCCATTACACTAAACTATTTTTGGCAAAATTTCAGACACCCAGCTTCATTTGGTGTAGTGTAATCCTCATATAAAAAAAGGAGTTGTATGGCAGCTACTCGAACCCTCAGCAGTAGACCAACTAAATTTTGCAGTAACTTTGGCCATTACACTAAACTATTTTTTGCAAAATTTCAGACACCCAGCTTCATCTGGTGTAGTGTAAAGCTCATATAAAAGAAGGAGTTGTATGGCAACTACTCGAATCCTCTGCAGTAGACCAACCAAATTTTGCAGTAACTTTGGCCATTATACTAAACTACTTTTGGAAAAATTTCAGACACGCAGCTTCCATAGGTATAGAGTAATGCTCATATAAAATTAGAAGTTGTAGGGCAGGTACTCGAACCCGTGGACCAAAATGGCTGAAATTAAAACTCGATTCCGTTTTTTGCATAAAAACGAATTTGTGAAAATTTCATAATCCTAGCTCCTTTACTTTTTGAGTTATCGTGATGACGGACGGATGTACGGACGGACGGACGGACGGACGGACGGACATACATAGCTAAATCGATTTATTTTTCGATTCTCATCCGATCCATACACTTGAGTCTATACCTACCTCCTCTCCTTCTCTGCGTCACAAACGTAATGGCAAATTTATTATACCCTTGGACTATATAGTCATACGGGTATAATAGCATATGGTAAATTGTGTTGCAATAAGTTAACAAAACTTGGTAAAAGTTTTTTTTTGAGACTTTCTTTTGGGTCAAAGCAGAACTTCGTATAATTGGACATAGTTCGTTTCCAAATCTGTTTTAAGATCTGATTAAACGTCTTGCCAATATAGGTTTTCAACACGTAAAGGTATAAGTCAATCTGTCAACCCGTTTTTATTTTTCGACAAAAAACTTTAGATACTTGCACCACAGTCCCAACTTGGTGTTTCGTTAAAGCAAAACTTTAAGCCTAGAAATCCTTTTTTCTTCCAGTACCCAAAAACGTTAATATACAAATTTTCATGATAATCGGCTGAGCAGCTTAGAAGCCTTTACACTACGAACATACAAACAAACTTTCGCTTTTATATATATCGATCTACGTATTTCTTCAATTTCCCAAAATAATTTGTCATAATTTACTGTTATTAAAATTCAATGCATTATCATTTCCCATCACAAAAAGTAAATTAATGTAAAAATATATTTTAAATAAAAATGATGACGTTTCCCCAAAGCATAAATTGATTTAAAACAAAAAAGTGAAGGAAGGGATTTCTTTAACTTAATTTATACTTTAGGGAAACAACATCGTTTTTCTCCTTTTTTTATCCCTTAGTTTTCTAATTACTCCTTAAAAATTAATTTACAAAAAAGCAGAACAACCACCAAACTTTCCATTTTTTCGTTAAACAATTTGAATTGATTCTTTATAATATTTAACGAATTTTTCTTAAGCTTCAAAAAAAAAAATTATGACAAGGCTTTTTTTATAATAACATCGACAATGGCAGCAATAACAAAAACAACAACTTGAACGACAATGCAAACAACAACAATAAGAACAAAAACAAAAAAAAAATATTGAATTTTTCATTTTTTAGGTTAATGATGTAAATTAATACAAGTTAAGATCCAATTTCTCACCCTGGAACTTTGTATATTTAAATATTGAAAGCTAAATATCAAAATTACAAAAACAATTTTCATTATATCAGCCATCTTAATTTTTTTTAACAAAAGTGGCAACAAAAAAAAAAATAATATTTAAATTCTTTATTTTTTACCGTAATATTTAATCATTAATCAAAGTCATTGATTTGTTCTTAATAGCAATGGATTTCATGCGTATAAAGCTCAGAAATGAATAACCAAATGGAGGGAGAAAATGCCAGTGCTACCACACCTACTTGTGTTTTTTAGCACATTTTTAAAAATTTTTTAAAAATTTTACTGTGTTCGTCTGGTTCGCCTGACTTTCTGGGTAAGTTTTAAACTGTTTGAAATAAATCGAAAAAATTTAAACGTGAAGGTATTGAAAAAGCAGAATTTCATAGGAAACCTTTTTTTCTAGAGGTAACAGAGACACAGTCCGGAAAATCTCTATATTTAAATTGCTATGACAGGGGTTGATTTGGCGGTAAGCGTCATTTGTTTTCAAAAGTCTTATTAATATGTATAAAATATATTTATAGTGTTGCCATACAGTATTTTAATAGAACGTATTTTTATTATGAAAAATGGACAAAACTTTCAAAACTTTTGGAGGTCTCATATCTTTCAAACAGCTTAAGTTAGAAATTTTAAATTTGGGAAGAAGTCAGATTCTTGGAATATGAGACTTTTAAAAAAATATTTTTGTTTCACTCGCCGTTTAAGACCACGGGGTTAAAAACTGGAACAATATCCAAAAATTAAAGTTTCAATAAAACCGAACCGCATCAAAACATTGTCCAATTTTGGACAAACAAAATTGAACATCATCCAATTTTGGAAATGTGCTTTTATGAAAACCCTGAGTTTTTTTCAGCGCTTCTTCTTTTTTAAACAAAATTACTTTTTTCATAATTATAAAATTTTCACCCATCAATTTTTTTTAATATTCTATCAGTAAATTATAGATATTCGATATATCTTATCTTGATACTACATAATATACCATCATATATATATAAATATATATATATATATATTTCTTTTCTTTGTATAATTAATTTAAAATTAATCATTTTTTATCTTTTTAATTATAAAGAATTTCCGAATATTCTTTTTTTTTTCAGAAAAATTTAATTTCCTTTTATTTTCTAAAAAAAAAACATTTTCTTTTCAGAAAATAAAAAAAAAATTTATCTTTAGATAATCAAGATAAAAATATTAGTTATACTTGTAGATAGACGATATTTTAAAGATACCGCTTATTAAAGGGTAACTAATTCTTTACAACAACAGTTTTTTTTTTTATTTTTTGAGTAAGTTGGAGCAAGTTTTGAAGGATTTTTAAAATTTTTAAAAATTTTTTTGTCCAATTTTGTTAATATCTTCCCCATCCAATTTCCACTTTTTGTTTTAATATAATTAAAAATAATTTAAACGCGAAAAAACTTTTTCGAAGAACTAGTAATATAGTAGAATGTTTAAAATTTTTTAATTCGATTTATTGTTTGATTGGATTTAATTAAATAATGAAGGCAATTTAATTATTAAAGAATTTGATTTATAGTCTAAAAATAATTTATTTGATTTTTATTTAAAATAGTATTTTAATAAATAAGCGTCTATTGCACTACTCAACCACCAATGTTTTGACTCGAAAAACTCTTTGAATTTTCTTATAGAGACATAGAGATTCGAAATAAATTAGACACACGTTGACATTGAAATCCAAGTGTGCAACGAGAAATATCTCGAACCACTGGTATTCCTTTGAAAACATGAGAAAGTATAATATAAAGATTGTTAAAAGATAAATAGAGTATCTCCTGTCTATTAGGCGCTCTAAGTTTAGTATTTATATTAATCAATATCTTCGTTAATTCAATATTTTACTACTCCTATTAAGTACTTCAAAGTAATCAAGTATCAAAAATAATCACAAAAGTAATTAGATTTAAAGCCAATTTATTTTTTTTTTTATTATTGAAGGCTTAATAGTAATTTAGTCCAGCAATTAAGCTTTCAAAAATTCAGTATTTCTGGGTACTGTAGAACATAAAAGTAATTAAATATCAAAAATAATCACAAAAGTAATTATAATTAAAACCATCTCATTATTCTTATTGCCATTATTGAAATCTTAATATTAATTAAATTCAGTACTAAAATTAAACTATTAAAAATAATCAATATCCTCGCTAATTTAGTACTCTTCCTACTTAAGTACTTCAAAGTAATCAAGTATCAAAAATAATCACAAAAGTAATTAGATTTAAAGCC
>OY720441.1:42087337-42247984 GCA_963082915.1 Dolichopus griseipennis
TTAAAGTCAATTTATTTTTTGTTATTGTTATTATTGAAGGATTAATAGTAACTAAGCTTTCAAAAATAATCGAAATCTTCGTTTCTTCGGTCCTTTTTATATTTAAGTACTTCAAAGTAATCAAATTTATCAAAAATAATCACAAAAGTAATTAGAATTTAAATAAAATTTCAGTATTCATATTCTTATTATTGAAAGCTTAGTACTTATATTATTCAATATACTCGTTAATTCAGTACTTTTGGCTACTCAAGTACTTTATAGTAATCAAGTACCATAAATAATCACATAAGTAATTAAGTACTCTATTAGTCCGTTACATATAAAACACACGGAGAACAATTGACCTTGGAAATATTTGTCCTCAACAAAAAACCAATTCAATCAATACTTAAACAATTCTAAATACTGACACGGACTAATGAAATTGTCACAAAAATAAAAAATTATAATCGCATTTTTAAATTTTTTCAATTTCCAATAAAAGACACTAAAAAAAAGACTAAAAAAAATCCTTAAATTCTAATAAGACACGTGCATCCCTTAATATTGAAAGCTACAAAAAAAATAACAAAGATAAAAAAAATATTTAATAATTCAATTAAAAGAAAAAACAAACCCCTTCATCCTTTCCAACTGTTGTTATTTTTTCTTCCTTAATATTGAAAAATTCTTAACTCTGAACTTATTTGCAACCAAAAAAATACTTAGTAAAAAAAATAAGACCTCATGAATAACTTTAATTTTTCAAAAATTTTTCTATCTTCTTCTCTAAAGAAAAAAAAAACAACGAAATAATTGAGGAAATTAATTTTAGGAATGAAAAATTCTATATTTTTTAATTCTTTAAATTTTTTCTCTTTAACACAAGAAAGAAAAACTTTTTTTTAAGATAATTTTTATTTAATCTTAAATTCTTTATCCATAAATCTGTAAATTTTTTTTTTTTTCATATTTTTCTCTCTTAAAAAAATTTTTTATTTTTAATTTTTTTTATTTTATTGGTTCTTGAAATTGCATGAACTTCTTTTTATATTTTATGATTATATTTTATGTATATATAGTTATGTATATAAATATTATTGGTCCTTAATATTAAGACTACATAATACTTGTGTAATTGCATCATATTACACATCTGCAATATAAAAACAAAAAATAAAAACAACAAAAAAAAAAAAAATTATTACATTTTTTAAAGGTTCAATTTGTTCCCAAAAGAATTCTTTACAAATTCTTCTAAATACATTATATATTATATAATACAATTCTATATATTTTTTTTTTTTTTTTTTTTTTTAGTGTTTTATTTTTCTATTGATGGCAGATTAATGAGTTCTCGCATGATTCACTACTCCTTTGAATGTGGTTACGTATGAGACGAATGATAAAATTGTCGATTCTAACTATGTTCGCCTTATCATATATAAATTTATTTGAATAATAGTGCATATTAGTGTTAGGTTTTCTATTGTAATTTGTACAAGCTCTTAAACACTTGCGTTCGAATATTCTTAATTTTTCCATCACAGAAGCATTAACATTATACCATATTGGACAGGCATATGTTAGTACTGGACGGATTAAGGTTTTGTAGCAGAGCAATTTAACATTGTTGCAAAGTGTTCTGGAAAAGAACAATTTTCCTAAATTAATAAAGGCGTTATTTGCTTTTCTTATTTGATTTTTAACATGATAGTTAAAGTTTAACATATAATTATAGTGAACTCCTAAATACTTGAAGTTCACAGAGTTTTTAATTTTTGTTTTGTCTGGAGTTAATATATAAAAATCTCTCCAGCATGATTTAACATTATATTTTACCTTGTTAATAGTATTCCTGAATAACATAGTTTCACATTTTTGATAATTTACTTTTAGCTTCCAAAGATTACTATAAGATATCACTTTATAAAACATTTTTTGTAAAATGTATTGTGCATCTCTTAGATTATTACTTGTTGCGTAAATTGTCAGATCGTCCGCAAATGCTATACTGTAATTGGGCTCTAAATTTTTATTTAGAGAATTCAGTAATTCGCTTATGTATATATTGAACAAAATAGGGGAATTTACGGTGCCCTGTTGTAACCCATCGGATAATTTGAATTCTTTGGATAAATGATTATCCGACCCCCATGTGCTAAAAGTTTTACCTCTTATCATGTTGTTAATCAGAATAACTAAATGTAAGGGATATTGATATTTTAAGAGTTTGTATATTATACCATCAATCCAGACGGTGTCAAAAGCTTTTTCAAAGTCCACAAAACATGCTGCTACAACCTTATCATCGTTTATATTTCTACATATATCCGATGAAAGCTTCGTCATAGCATGTATTGTGCTGTGTTTATGACGAAAACCAAACTGATTTGATGGTATAATATTTTTAATCTCAGTTATTTTGACTATAAATTTATTTATTATTATTTCTAGGATTTTTCCTATATTTGGTAATAAACTTATTGGTCTATAACTGCTAGGATCTGAAGCACTTTTTCCTGGTTTTTTTAATGTAATAACAACTGCTTTTTTCCACTTATTTGGGAAGTAGCTTATATTAAGGCAATTGTTAAAAATTATTGTGTATAAGTTAATTACTGAAATAGGAAGATGTTTTAACACTATATTTGGAATTTTATCTATACCTGACGATGTTTTACCTTTAAGTTTTGATAAAATATCTTTGAGTTCATTTTGAGCTATAAAATAATTATTTAAAGTTTCATTTTCAAGTAAATTATTTGAATGTAAATGATTGTTAAATTTAACAAGGGATATTTTATTTGTTTTGTTATTTTGAATTATTTGGTTTAAATTGTTAATACTTTGCTCTATATTGTTACTTATCGGGGAAAATCTGTTTGTAACTTGCTTTTGAACTTGGTATAAATGTGTTGCCATTACTTCATTTATGTGTTCGTTTTCTTTGATAATATAATTATTGTTTTCTATTTTAAGTTTATTTAAATTTAATTGGGCGTCGTTTAAAATTTGCGTATTGTTAATTGGAATTTTTAAGTAGTCAATTTTGTTTGAGGTTTGTTTTTTATAAATTTTTTTAATTTCAGAGAACAAGTTTTTATTGTTTGATAATTTTATGTTTTTGATTCTGTTAGTCCAATAATTATTTATTGAGAGTTTAATATTTTGTTTTATTAATGAATTTATGTTTTTCAGTAATGAATTAATTCTTAGAAATGATGGTGCGTTTTTGTCTATTTTTATTTTAATTAATTTAAATTTAGCTGTAAGTAATTCACTTTTATATTTTTTAAGTCTAGTAATAGTTGGATTTAAGTAAATATCTAGGCTATTAAAATTATTGTTTTTGGATGGGATTGCTAACGACATTGCTTTCCGTATTGAATTTTCAATGTTTTCGATATAAAAGTCAATGTCCCTATCTGTTAGGTTTTTATTGTTAGGAATATTTTTAAGAACATCATCATTTCTTACTAAATTATTTAACACTTTTTTAAATTTGTTCCATTTAGCTTTCCTAAATAAGTAAATTTTTTCAGGTGATGGAGCCAGTAAATATTCTTCCCTATTATTATAACTAATTTCAGTCCCTAAAGCTAAATGGTCACTATCATAAGAATATGTTTTTATTTGGTTCTGATTATTAGTTTTTAAATTAATTCTTATGTCAGTTAGGAATATGTCGATATACGATTCTCCTCTCGGAAATGACGGTATATCGGAAGAATATAATTTAATCCTATACATACAATTAAATCTTTCAATAAATTTTTCGAGAATAGATCCTCGAGCATTATTTGATTGATTTCCCCATTTTATGTGTTTAGCGTTTAAGTCTCCTGCCAAAATAAAATAGTTATTAATATTATCTAATTGAAGAGTTTGAAATAATTCCAGTAATTCTTTATTAAAATTAGCATTATGATTTTGTGATGCATAAGCAGATATTATAAAAAGATTTTTATTTCTATTTAAAAGTCTTATTTTTATAATACATACTTCTAAACATTTAAACCTATTTAGAGTATATTCTTTAATTATATCAAATTTTAAATTATTTTTAATTAGAATGGCCGTACCTCCACCTAAAGTAGCTTCAGATCTATCATGTCGAATTAATTTATAATCCTTTATTTTTATACGACTAGTTTTATCTAATTTCGTTTCACATAAGGTAACCACATCCGGGTTGTGAACATTTAAAAAATTTATTAATGAAAGTTGTTTAAGATAAGATCTACAAGAATTTACATTTATAGAAAACATTTTTAATTTTAATTGTAGCAAAGTTTTATTCATCATCATGGACAGTTTCAAATAAGAAATCTACCCTTGCAGATAAACTTTGCATTTCTTTTTGCATTTCATTTTGTGCATTTTTAAAATCTTCATTTAATTTGTTTACATTTTTTGTTAAATCACTTATAGCTAAAAGTATTTTATCTAAATTTATGTTGTTATTGTTATTTGTATTGTTTTCAGATGAAATATTATTTTTATTGTTGGCATTGTTATTGTTGTTATTAATATTGTTATTGTTGTTATTAATATTGCTATTGTTGTTATTAATATTGTTATTGTTGTTGTTATTAGTATTGTTATTGTTGTTGCAAACAGCATTTGCATAGGAGCAGGTGCTTTTTACAAAACTATCAATTTTTGTTGTTTTATTTATTGTTTTTTTTATTTTATTTTGTTTACTTATCTCAATATCATTTATTTTTTTTGTGAAGACTGGGCATTTTGTGTAAGATGCAGGGTGACCATATGACTTGCACAAAGTACAAAATAATTTTTCTGCTGGGCTTTCTTTTTTAATAGTGCAGTTTGCTGGTAAGTGGTTACCGCCACATTTTACACATCTTAACTCCATGTTGCAATTATAAGCCGAGTGGTTAAATCGCTGACATCTTTTGCATTGTGTTATAGTTGGTTTTTTTAATTTCTCCCATTTTATTATCTGATGGTCAATATGTTTTATATTAAGAATGTTGTTAATTGAACTTTGTGGTTCCGCTTGAACAATGTAGATTGGTAACTTTATATTTTCTTTTATTGACTTTTTTGTGGTCATTCTCAATACTTTGGAGAATTTACATTGTTCTACATTGTTTGAATTAAGTAAGTTTAGTATTACTTCTGGTGCGTAATCGTTATGAAGACCTTTTAACACAAGGCTAATCGGTCTTTGGCTTTTCATGGTATAAGAGAAGCATTCTACCTTAGCTTCTTTTAAAGATTCAAAAGTTTTTTTATACTCACATTCGGTTTGTAAATACAGAATATGGCGTGTGTTTTTTATTGATTTAATAAAATAATTTTTAATTTTTAATTGAAATTCAATTAATTTTTTTATTATGTCTAAGTCGTTAGACGTAATAAATATTGGTGGCACTTTTTTGTTTTTAATGTTATTAGTTGAATTAATACTAGTATTGTTATTTGGTGAATTTAAGTTAGTTTCATTTAGGGTAGAATTTTTTGGATTTTTTTTATTTGGATTATTGTTTAATGGTTTTATATTAGATGGACCGGGTAAGTTTTTTATATTTTCATTATTAATATTGGTGCTATTATTTGTATTATTATTAATTTTATCAGTGTTTTTTGTTTTTAATATTTCCAAGTAATTAAGATTACTTGTAATTTCTTTTCCACATGTTTTATTTTTTTCAACATTGACGATGACGTCATTGACATCATCTGTTATATCAAGATCGTCATCATCTCCTAATAATTGAAATCTATTGGTTTCAGTTGAATTGTCATTTATTAATTGGTTAACTTTAGATTTCATAGATAATAATTCATTTTTAATATTTTCGTTATTTATAATTTTAATGTTTTTTTTGCTTGGTACTTTTTTAATATTTTTAGATACCATTTTATGAATTGTATCTTTTTTTATATTCGTGCGTTCGCTGTCATTAAACATGCGGTATATTATACCGCATGAATATAAAAAAAACAAATATTAATTATGCACTTATTTTTAAATATTTCTTTTTTTCACTAATTTATATAATAATTTTAAGTTTTTTTTTTTTTAAATGTTATTGTTTTTTGCACTTTTACGCGCGTTTTTCAAATAAATTTTTAAATTTTATTTTTTTTTTTTTTATTAAGACCGATACAGTTTTTTCGTCAATAGCTCACGTCTACTCTTCTTAAGAGATCAAATCGAACTCATTCTATATATTTTGTACATATTCGAATATACTGCATATTATGATTCTATTGCATACTTATAGGATACTTCATACAATATAAATATAAATCATATTTAATATGTACAATGTACATATATATATATGAAAAATCTTTATAATTATACTGGAAAAAGAAAATATATATGTATATAAGATATAAAATATATATATATATACATAAGATCTAAACAAAAAAAAAATCTGATCCTTTTATTATCCTTTAAGTATAAATCTTTAAATGACGACCACTATAATATGAATATATATGTATATATATATATATATATATATATATACAGATTTAATATATGTCATTGCAAAAATGAAAAGGACAAATCGAATATCTTAAATATATACAATATAATTTTTATTTTATTTTATTTTTTTATCTTCAAATCATAAAGTTACAATTAATGGAAGAAATATTGAAGAAAATTAGTTCTTGTTTTTTTTTTTGTATATTTGGCGGGAAATTTTTACAAAAAATAATATTTAATAAATTTGGAATTATTAAATTCATTTGTCGTTTGTAATTTGTAATAAATGGAATGATAAATAGTTTTAAACTTATTGGAACTAATAAAGTCAATGATAACTATTATAATCCAAATTAAAGGTTAGGATTAAATTGTGTATATTTGAATTTAAAAAAAAATTCTTGAAAATGTGGCCCACATCCGAAAGGAAAAGGGTCCGTTATTTAGCAAATGTATTGCGTGCACTTGTAAATTCTTAAGAAATAAATAAATAATTTATACTATAGATATTGTTGATGGAGTTTTTAGCAGTTTCTTAGTTCAATCAAACTTTCAAATTTGAAATTATTTTTGCTCAATAGAATAACAATAGATTAATTGAAATAAAATCACTTATGAAACCTCCAAAATAACTACTACACATAAACGAAAGCCCTAAAAATAGTCTATTGTACCCTGTAGAACTAGCTGAATGCTGAAAACAGTAGAGAATTCGTTTGTTCTTAGACCTGTTAAAATATGAAATTACTACAAACTCTTTCAAGAATTACTGACTTTAAGAAGAGCTTTTTCGAAAAATTTAAAAATGTATGATACTATCAATGATACTTCCCACTCTTAAGAGTATAATTCTTCCCCCTTAACTTAATTTTTCCCTTCCCTATCTCGTCCTTTATAGTTAACTATAACTCAACTACATAGTACAAGTCATCGAATTACTAGTTTGTGACGGTGGATTGGTTTTTCTTAAATTTTCATTTTAATTAATTAATAACAATGTCCAATATAAATAATAAAATACAAAATTTAAATCAATAAAATACAATTTCAGAATAATTTGGATGACGCTCACAATTAGATCAAAAAATATCTAATTCTCTCCTGACACATCCAACTTATCAACAACTCCAAAATAAAAAATCTGTAGAATCAAAAAAAGTTTTAACAAATATAGGCTACCCTACATATCATTCACTAATATTATACAATATAAATCTAGGTTTCAATTAAAAAGGTAACAACTTATTTGAAACAACGAGATTTCGGCTCATTCTTATTTGATCAAAATGTGAATTTTTTTTTTTAAATAAAATTTAAACAGCTAGGAGGCACAGAGGCAATAATTGTGAACTTTTATTTGAGACAATTAGTTTCGAATCCTACTAAAAGTAAAAAAAAATATATATATGATCCTCCATTCAATTCACCTACCATTCATCATTGGGTTCAAATTAAAGGCATATGTAATTACTACTATTACTACCCAATTAACAATTTCAGATCAGTAATAAAAAAAATGCATCAACATTTATAACAAACACAAATGCACAAATAAATATAAACAAATAATTTAATTGAACCATATAACTCACAGCTTCAAAAGTATTTCATAAATCAAATAAATATTACAATATATAACAAATAGAATTGTATCTATTGAAATCTAAGACGTGTGTGTAATTCACTAAGATCTATGCTCATTATAAGAATATAATAAGTCCAATACGCTTTGTATTAGCCAAGCTTGTTATAGTCTGACAGTTGAACAATCAGTCATTTTTAACTTCCAGAAGATAAAATTATTTAAATTTAATCAACAAGTTCGGTTTAAATCAGTTACATGGAGCAGAACTTATTCGAAAACATAGTATCTATCTAATAGATTGTAACAATTGTGTAATAAAACTTTTTACAACACTTCTTCATTTTAAATATCCAAAATTAATCCATTTAATAAAGTACAAATATCTTTAAAATCGATTATTACTTGCAGCATCATAATTTTAATAAGATAAAGATTGATTTAAACTTTTAAGTAAATTTTTATCCAACATTGAAAAATTTTGAAAAATTATTATTTGATAAAAGAAAATGGAAAAATTCCCATAATATTTTCAATATTTTATGTATTAATTTTTTTTTCCCACCAAAATATTTCCCTTAAAGTATTGGATCAACTAAAAAAAAATTTTCCTATTTTCCTTACATTTTTCCTTGATTATTACATTCGCCTCTGCATATCTGTACCCAATGTCCAAAAGTAAAGTGCGAGTAGCAAAAAAAAACAGAATAACAATACAATTGGGAATTTTTTTTTCAAGATGAAATTTATGATTTTTTTTACATTTCTTCTTTCCCTCCTTCTTCGTAGGAATTTTCATTTTTTTTCGTAAAACGCTGTTAGTCTAACATATATAATATCCTTAAGATACATTCGAAAGATACAGATACAGATGCATGTATAACATTAAAATACAATAAGGGCTGCTCTTTTTAGCACATTTTTCAATAAAAATGTTTTGAAAAATAAACACATTCTGTCTGTTTGTCCGTTCTTCCGAAAGTTCGTGTGTTTACAAAATCAAGAATAGGAATTGTAAAAACAATTATTTCATAGAAGAACTTTTCCCTGAAACTCTACCTTTTATGGATTTACAACCCATCGAATTCTGAAAAAGAGAAAACCCATCGAACTAATATTAACCTTTATGCAAAATTCAATGTTTGTACAATTCTTAAATACGTATATCTTCTAGACGGCTTAATTTTAAAACTTGAATTTTTGAGAGATGTTGGGACCTTAGAAATTATGAGCATGAGTCATTTAAGAATTTTCTTTTTGGACGGCCACTTTTTAAGAGCTGAAAGGTACAAAAACTGAGATTTTGTTATTTTCTTAAACACCTGTAATTTGATTACCTGTATTTATAAATTTAAATATGTATTTTAAAATCTAGAGCTCGATTAATACATTTTAAAATGTGTTAAATGTTTTCCCTAATCTAAAAACGCTTCTATAAAATTCATGAAAAGTGTCAAAAGATCCATTTCGCAGCAATTCACAATTCAATTCCTTAAATCTCAAAAGGTTGGACAAGAGAAGCGAGTTTTAGAGCCTTACGAATCAATCAGTTTACATTTGCTCAGAAAAATTTTAATCCAAGGACTATTAGAGGTAAACAGGTTTCTTTGATTGCATTATGGTTATATTTTAATATGGATTTCATAATTAACAATGCAGATGTATATTTTTTAAGCCAAAACGCAGTATGAAACACCTACACATATAAAGCTAAAACAAAGATTAAAAATAATAAAAGCCAACAAAACACAACTGCAATTATAAAAAAATAATAATATTAAAAACGGTAACTCTTATTTTCTGTAAAAATCTGACATCAGTCTGAACATAGTGTACATACAAATGTCAAAACATACATTTAAAAATCAAAACAAATGTCATTCCGATATCAGTCTAACAATGGACTCGACTGAAATAAATTGCTATTTCATAACAAAATAAATATGTGTAATTTTGAAAATGTGCTTTTTTAAAAACCCTTGGTTTTTTTTCATTACTTGTTTTAATATCTTCATATTTTTCATTTTAATTTTTAGATAAGTAGTTTAATGGGTCATCACTAGAACACCATTTTTTTTTATTTTTATAACCCAAAGTTTTCTAGAGTGAAGTTTTTTTTTCTCACAATAAAATAAAATAAAAAAAAAAAAATTGTAAATTTTTAAGTGGAAAAGTTTTTCCAATTTTTTTTATACTATTTTTTTTTTGAATCATTTTTTATTCAATTAAAAAATAATATCAGATAACAATGATTTATCATTTAAAAGAGTAGTGGAAAGAGGGGAAAAAAAATAACTGAAAACTATGATCTGGAAATGCTGCATTACGCTTCCACTACATACAACCAATGGTATTTTTTATATGTTTAAAACTATTTTGAAAAAAAAAAACAAAACAAGAAAAAGAAAAAGAAGAAGAAGATGAAGAAAAATAAATCACTAAAATATGATTATAAGTAGCATAAAAATAGTTAAAATTAATATTATTATAACTTTTAATATTATTTTATTTTTTCCAATTGTAACTATTATTTTTTATGTAGATATATAATTATTGTATATATATATGTATATATTGTACACAAGACTTTTATAGTTAAACTTTAATTAAATTATTAGTATTTATTTGTCTTAATTTTAATTCTTTAGAAATTTAATTTGAAAAAAAATAAGAGTACATAAGAAAATTAAATAATTCATAAGAGGATGACAATTTAAATAAAACAATTTATATAACAAATAAATTAAACAAATTGAATAGTTTTATAATTTAAAGTAATAATAATCCGATGGAGGAAGTCGTAACTTGTAAAGACGTATTATTTTATTAGGATATGAATAAAGGGATTTGATACTTCAGGAAAGGACATCGTAGAAATCTGAGCGACATTTAAAAACAAATATGTATTAGTTTATTTAGACCCCCTGAACGATCCTCACCTTGTTTCACATTAGAGCTGAACACAAATACCGCTTTTTATATTTGAGCTGCACGTAACAGCCACTAATGATTTACATTCGTATTATACCCTTTCCTCGGAGAAATCATTTAGCAGCTTTCACTTGCTGCTGCAATTTGAAATTGCCATAGTTCTATAATTTTTAAAATAATTTTTCAACTATGAGGCTTACCAGACGTTCATATTGAAAAATGGAAAGGAGGTTTGTGACTTATTTAACGAGAAGGTGCAAGTTCGATTTCCAATTAGTACAGGAAATAGTCAATTGAAAAAATAAAATTATGGAGCAATAATAGAATATCTGCCACGTCTTCAAAGGAAACCACTTGTTCACTCCCGTCTGACGTTGTATGCGGTACAGAACTGTTTACATATAAAAAAATAATAAAAGAAGGAAGGTAGTAAAGCAACTATATTCTTTGAATTAATTAGAAAAAAGTATGGATTTAGAATATCGATCTTAAGGAATTCCATATAAAATTTTTACGTGAAACAGAAGAAGATCATACATATATCACATATGGTGCTATCTAAAGTTGCAATCTAATCGATCGAAAGAATTTGATTTATTACATGTGTTGGTTAACATTTTTAAGGAGTTAACTAAACCCCAAAACACTTAGTTTACTAAAAGTATTCAAAACATTCAGTAATTCTGTCAATTATATTTTAAATTTAACGATAGATAAGCCATAAGTTTTAACTGTAGATCAGTTTTTTAATTTTATTACAACGAACGAAAGCTGTAGGGAGTCCTTGGTTTTTATGTATACTTCTTATCACTTAAATTTTCTGTAACTCACTGCGGTTCTAACAGCAAACGAACTACTTTAACCAGTAGAGTACCACTTAGGTAGTTTCAAATAGTAGGAATGTGCATTTGATGCTCCTCTGGTGGTACATTGGAATTGTTTGAGAGGAGGCATCAGTGATTTTATTTCAAATTAACAAGTGTCATAACCTATAAGATATCTATAGAAAAGAGAAAGAGCTCCAATATTGCCGAAGCGAAGATATAGTATTACTTACGTTGGAGTCATTAATTAGACGAATTAATTGATTAAAGGTAAAATAATTTTACAACTTGATTATCCTTATGAATGTTTGACTTACGGCGGGTTAAAAGGTCCACAATGTCCTTCAATCCTCAGCAGTCAATCATTTTTGAAAACATAATATTGATTAATTTTTGATTAAGTCCCATTAATAATATTGACATATAATAAGAAAAGGATTATTAATATCATAATAAAGGGATTATCAATAGAATAAGTAAAGAAATGTAGTTACTCTAATTAAAATTTGATCTAAAAAGGAATAAATTATGTAATTGAAGTATTGCACATTAATTATTAATAATTTATACAAGTTATCAATTGTACTTAGTGATGGTAGAACTTTATTTATTTAAAATATTGCAACAAATAACATAATTTATATTATAACTTCATTATTATCAAGTTAAATTCATCATATAGAAATAAAATAAAAATTAATTCCCAAATATCACATGGAAATAAATTAACATTCAAATTGATAATTTTCAAAACTTATCATAATTTTACCCTATGAAAATATTTATAATATTACTTAGGGGGAAAATTAGAATATAACTAGGATATTTAATAAGACCTAATTAAATCATTTTCTATATATATATTTTGTAAGTACGTGTTTATGATTCAGAACAAGGAAAGAAATATTTCAAATTTTAACAAAATGCCAAAAAGGGGCAAATCTAATATACTAATTAGAGATTAAGTTTCATTTCTTCGTATTTCATCAAATATGTTAAAACTTAAAACAAAACACAAATTAAAATTTATAATTTTATTTTAAACTATTATTTGAATTGATTCAGAAACTTTACAAAATCATTTATTTAAAGAAAATAATGGACGTCTTAGAGGAACTCAGAACCTAGAGTGGTTAAACTCACAAAATTGCATTTCTATTCTGTATTTTTTCAATTAAATTTTAATGTGGATTAGGCCACCCGAGTTTTGAGTTCTTCTTCAATAATTCCAAACATAATATAAATTTTTCAAATCATATCATAATATCTTTATCATACTGTTTGTGTTTAATTAGAATTAAACTTTTTTCAAACATTGGTGTTCATACTACATAACTTGTTTAACTTTGACAGCAAATAAAATAAATGCTAATATATATATTTCCTCCATTTTTAATTGTTTGTTTTTAATTTTTTTGTATTAGACATTTTTACAAATCATGAAAAGGATAAGAGAATTAAAAAAAAATTCGATTCATAAAAATTGATTATGTCAAAAATGTAAGTACACAACCTAGGAAAATAACTAGCTTTAGAATTTAAATTAGTTCAAAAATGTCAAATTTTTTCATAGAATATTGGATAACTTAATAAAATAGTGGTTTAACAAGTATGGTTGTTATGAACTGGTTTTTAACAAATGTTTTTTAATTGATTTTGATAACTCACAGAAGATTTTCGTAAAATTGCCTAGAAATTATAAGATTTTTAATAAAAGTTTAATCAGGATTTTGTCTAGCGAATGGAATACTACAAGCCTACTGAAGAGTCCAGTAAGAAGAGCTACAGGATGAAACACTACCAAAAAATTGGTTTTAATGGTTTATGGAGACTAAAAAACTGGTTTCTAGAGTTAAACATATTTTATTTTGAAGTATGAACAGGGTATTATCAAGTAAAACATATTTAACTCTGAAGTATGAACCTGGTATGTATAACTAGGTAATCTTTTAAACTTTTAATATAAATCAAAATTCAAATGAAGCCTCAATTTTACAAGAAAATACTAGTTTACACCCACAAAATTTCACCGAGCACATTTCAATAAAAAAAATTTCGAATTTTGATTTGACAGTACGCCATAGTTTTTTTTTCTGCAATTTAGTTTAGCAAATATTTTTATGCCAAAATAAATTGTATTGTTTCCAGTCATTTTGCAAAAATGCAATTGAAAATCGTATTATGCAACTGTATATAAAAATCCTTCAAGGCAATGAAAAAGTTTTATTTTGTTTTTTTTTTTTTATTTTTCTGAAGGTAAAAGAAAATTATTGAGTGCAAAAAAATTATCTTACCCCTTAAAAATACTCCTCTCTATAAAATAATAAAATACCCACCCATTAAATTTATTTCAAAAAGGTTTTTTTAAGAACTCATATAATTTTAACATATATTTACAAATTAACATTTTTTTTTTTTTTTTTTTTTTTTATTTTTTACAAGTAGCTGTACTTTTTGTAAGTCTTAAAATAATTGCATCATTACATTATAAGGAAAAAACTTTGGTAATGTTTTTTTTCTTCTGTTACAACAACAACCATTTAAAAAAAAATGGTCTGATGCCAATTGACATAAATGTTGGGCTGAATAATAGCATCAACCCAATTTTTTTTTTAAATTGAAACTTTTTAAGAAAAATCTTAAGAGTAAAAATTTTCTTTTTTTTTTAAAAAAAGAAATTAAAAAAAAAATAAAATATCATTAGTTTCCAGCCATTTTAAAAAAAAGGTTTAATTTTTTTTATAAAAACCACATTTTAGCATAATATATGTAATATATATACATATTTATATATTTACATACTTATATCTGTATGTACGAGTATATAAAACTAATTAAAAAAATGTGACGTTAAAAACTTGAGTGGGTGGGGTTTCAAAAAAAAAAAAAATAAAGGAAGGTGTTGAATTAAAAATCAAAATAAAAATATTAGAAAAATATTAAAACTTCATTGAAATAAAGTTTCCATTTACTTAATTTTAAATATAAATGTTTTTTTTTTTTTTATTTATTTAAATAAGTAGATGTGCATTTTTATTTATTCTATATTTTCTATATATATATATATATATATATATATATTTTCTATTCAAAAATGGAAAAAGTTTTTCTTTTAAAAAAAAAAATTATTACAACATTGAAGTGGTACTAAAGAGTGGTGCTAAAAATAACACGAGTTTTCAATTTGTCTATTTTTTTTTAGTTTGTGTTTTTGTTTTTTTACAAATTTTTTAAGTTTATTGAAAATATTATTAAAAAGTTTTTTCATCCAAAATATAAAAAAGTTAAAATAACTTTTTGTTTTTTGATATTTTTTTTAAATTAAATATTATAATTTATGTATACGTATACTTTTAATTCAAAAATGATAAAATTTTAAATCTGATTTTATTTAAAAAAAAAAAAATTTAATAATAATAATATACGAAATGTTTCCGGACTCAAGTAGGCCTCTCACATTTCAATATTTGATAAAAAATTCATTTAGATTTTTTTGAAAATATATTTTGTAATTTATTCTATGATTAACGAACTGTAAATGGTCAGTTATCAGTTTACACTTATTATAGTTAAACAGATTTGAACCTTAGGTAAATGTAAATCAATAATTCAGATATGTATTCATCAGTTATTGTTTATTTTAACATTCCAAACAATGTAATAGAGATCCAATTCAACCCACAGACATTTATTGAGGACCTAAATTTCATTCAAATGATTATTTTTTAAAAGATTTTCGAAGGAGGGGAGATGACATAAAGTTATTAATAACAATAGCCATAAAGCCTTATTCTAACTTTCTGAAAAAAAAAAAAAATACCAAAAAAGGTTCAAACAAGGAATAGTGTAGTAGAATATACACTACTAGTAGGTAGTAGAATATACCCTACTACACTATTCCTTGTTTGAACCTTTTTTGGTATTTTTTTTTTTCAAAGTATATGCCGTGATATCGAACTCTGGGATACCCGTTACAGTCATAATATCGACATTATATTATCCGGTTAGAAATCCATATATCATGCAAAAGAAAATATTAGTTGAAAGGCAGCTCTTCGAACCCCTTCCCCTACACCACCTTTAATTATTAGGAATAGAGTAATGATCATATAAAAGATGAAGTTGTACGGCAACCGCTTGAATCAACTCAAACTATTTTTGGAAAAATTGCAGACACCCAGCTCTAATGCTCATTTAAAAAACGAAGTTTTACGGCAGCTACTTGAACACGTCAAGCAAACTGGCTGGATTTCAAAAGCGATTACGTCAATTTCATAAAAACGAATTTGTGAAAATTTCAAAATCCTAGCTCCTTTTTTTTTAAGTTATCGATCGACGGACGGACAAACGAACTGACAGACGGACGAACATACGTAGCTAGATCGATATACATTTCGATTCTGATCTAGTCCATACTTTTGAGTCGATATCTACTCCCTCTCCTTAACTGCGTCACAAACGTAATAGCAAATTTAGTAAACCCTTTTGACCTATTGTCATACAGTGTAAAAATAAATCAAAGGGAATAAGGACAACTGATTTTGAATTGAGCTCTTTTATATCTTCCCTAAATACAAACTACATATAAATATTCTGGAAAAGGGAATACACTGATTTTGTTTCCAGCTCTCAAAAATAAGAATTTCCCCCTGTTCCAAGATATACCATAGGTACATGTTGGAACAGGGGGTCATATTATATTCGTGTTATTAAAATTGGTGTTATTGAATTCCACATACAATTTAAACATGAGACAGTACTAGGCCTTATAACATGTAGAAACGTCTTAAATTTTCAATATTTTACAATTCTATTTTTGTTTATATTACAATATTTTATATTTTACTTATATGGTATTCTATTTCTTCAAGCTATATTATTTAATTAAATTCTTTGTTTGTATTTTGCATTTGTTATTATTGTTATATTTAAGTATTTTTTATTAAAGATATATAATTATTAATTATTGATTATGCCATTAATTTGAACAATGGTGAATGGTAGCTGAGTCGAGTCGAAAACCAGAAAAGTTTTTTTCACTTTCCCTAGAATTCGAACTCAGACCCTTCCGCATGAAAGGTCGGCACTCAACCACTGCCACCCAGCCATTTTATTGTTTTTTTGAAAGCGTTGTAATAACTTAAATTAAGAATTATTGAACAAAAGTAATTTCCCTGCGTTCCCGTCACGAAACGCAAGCGTCACTTCAGTCTGATGTCAAATCTGAAGTCATATTTCAATTTAAATGACGTTGATTTGTATCTGATCAATTAAAATGAAATTTAACATGAAAATTAAATTCAGATTAATTGTCAAGGCAGGCAAAAGTAGGAAGGACGTTCCCTCGAACGTCAATTCGTTGTGTTGTGAGTTTGTCACAGCATCTTATTTTTAATTTTATCTTATTTTCTATATTTGATCAAACCGTATTTAAATAAATAATTATCTTTCAAACTTCAGAACAGTGTTAAAGGTAGCACGATTATATAAGGTGACGACTTTATGACTAAATTTAATTTTAATATTATATATCTACCAAAATATACAGAAGATATTACAATTTTAGACTTTACAATTTTCCAAATTCAACAACTGTCACCAAATTGATTCTTTAAAAAAAAAACCGAATTCATCCTACAATTAAATAATAAACCAATTAATAATATTGAAATCTCAATCTATTATAAAGACATTATTTAAATAACCCTCTAAACATTTTTAAGTATCGATTATATTAAATTAGCTTTGTTTTCCCTTTTTTCGTTTCTTTTTATAGGTTCTGTTTTTTTTATTTAATCAAGGCCCTTATATTAAATTTTCATGGTACAACTTATAATATATTATCACCTTGGTAACATTTTCTCATAAACAAAAAAAAATTTAAATATTATTAAAAAATCTCTTTCCTTAAAAATTTCTTTAATCAATTTTTAGAATAATAAAAAATGAAAAATATTAAACTCCAAAAAGGAAAAAAAAAACATATTTTAAAAAAAAAAATATTTAATATTTATTTCTCACCACCAAAATGTATTTATTATTAAGGTAACTTATATAACGATGTCATTTTTTACATCATGCTGTTTCATTCATACCAAAAAAAAAAAAAAATACATAAAAATATAATGTATATATATATATATACATTTAATATATTCTCAATACTTTACAACTTATTTCAACTGCTCGTAATCCTTTTATTAAATAAAATATAAATCTAAAATATGTATGTATATTATACTTACATAAACCATCCCCCTTTTTATCCCCTCTTTCAAAAAAAAATCGTTACCTTTCATAATTTAATCCGTGGAATTTTTCATTTATTCTTTTTGTTTTTTTGGCAATGGCACCAAAAACCATTCAAAAAATATACAAAGTAATAATAATAAAAGATTCCCAAAGTCATTTTAAGTTAAAGCCTCTTTTATATTTCGCCATCCCATACCTTGTTACTTTTGTCAACCTTTTGTTCTATCAGTGTGACCAGATGTTTTCTTTTTTTCGGCTAAATTTAGCAAATTAGTTGAAACCAATTTTTTTTATTTTCAAAATTTTCCAGAAATTCTGCAATTCTTATAAAATCGATTCTGATCCCACCCCAAAAGAATGCGTTATATTTTAGGACAAGCGTACTATTATTATCTGTCAGTTGGATGTTTATTTTTTTCAGCTCGAATTTTGCTATGCGTCTTCAATAAGAGCAGCAAATTTAAAAATGTTTTAAATAGAATGTATAATAGGTATGGAAAAAATCTCTAAAAATTTTTCTTGAATTTAATGTAGTGAAATCTAAAACTCGTCAGATCAAAAAATCTTTTTATAGCGAAATTAGCATTTAACTTATGAAACAACTTTTATTTAATAAATTTGTTTGTGCTATTTTTGGTTTACCTAAAAATTATTTTTGTGAAGTGCCACTTGGGATTATCCCATGTGATTATTTTCTGCAAAAGCTTATCAGTAATTTATATTAACATCAAAATCTTATATATGAAATTGAATAACTTTCCGCTAAGCCGTTTAGTCTATAGACATGTGTGCACAAATAGACATAAGCACGGAGACACACACATTCGGACATAACTTAATTAAACGTTTTTCATTTTCAAAAACACGCACCGGAGAAATGCATTATTGAAAAATCTCAGATTCCAATTTTTGATGCAAAAACAATAACAAACGCTTATAATAAAATATTTTTATCATATATAGCGGTTGGTAATTATTTGATTTGTTTCTTTTCAGTTAACATTTAACAGAACAGAACTGTCTCTCTCATGACATTCTGTAGTAAAAAAATCTGCTTACAGAATTTTCCAAACTATTTCGGCTGCATCTGTCACTATTCTGCTAACTTTAGCAAAAAATATGCTAAAAATAAAATACATATTCTAAAATGGTCACATTGTGCTCCATACCTTCACGCAAAAAACAACAATAACAGCAAAAATATATAAGAAAACTTGTAGCTACAAAAATTTTTTTTATTCTTTTACATGTTCGCAAATTTACGAAGACTTAAAAAAAAAATAAACTGAATTTCTTTACATTTTAAATGAAAATTCCAAAAAAAAAAAAACATTTCTTTTTTTTTACCATGTAAAGTACATAAATATGTAAATAAACCGTTATCTTTATGGTTGTTGTGCATTTTTTAAACATTACATTTATTTTATTTTATTTAATATTTTTTTTTTTTTAGTCGATGTAAAACAAAGAAATTTATTCCATTGTCATCAAAAAATTTTTTAACACACCATCTTTTACAAAAAGTAAAAAAAAAATCCCGGAAAATAAAAAAAAAAATAAAATTATAATAGAAAAAAATAAATAAGAAATAACAGTAAACGGAAGGTTACTGTTATTTGTGTATTTTGTTTTTTTGATTTTTGTTTTCCTTTTCGATGATAATGACTTTTCAACTTTCTTCGAAAAAAGAAGAAGAACAACAAAAAAAAAACAACAATAAAATTAAAAACAATAAATAAAAAAATATTCAAGCGGTAAAACGGTAAAAAAATAACCTTTGCCAAAAACAAAGAAATTATCAACAAAAGTGAAAAAACAAACAGTAAAATAAAATATATATAAAACAGAAATGTCATTTTTTATATCATCAATAAATTTTTAACATCCGAAAAACAAAAATTTAAATGTATATATATATTTTGGGAACGTATAATAATACACACATATAAATATACATAAGTAGTACATTCATAACAGTATGTTAAAAAGTATCTCTATTCTTGTTCTAATAATGACATTTTGTTATTTTATTAGATTGTTGTATACAGCAGGGCTGCCATATACTGTCCTGTATACTACCTAAGGGATACAGTACTTCCCCCTAAGCACGTTTGCTCTCTTAAAAATAGTCATATCCTTAATCTATTTCCACTTATCATTTAACAAAATTTACTACATTTTACCGTATTTTAAATTGTAGTAGACAGTTATACGATAATTAAGTTTGTAATAGATAGTTTTAAAGCTATTAGATTAGGTAATGTAATAGAGCAAATTTGATAAAAGAATTTATGTTATGACGTACGTTAATAAAATTCGCTCAGAACATCAAAAACTGCACCTTTACATAAAGATATACTACTATAATTTGACCCGAAAACCTTTTACAATAAGGAAATTTTAGTATAAATTATTCCAAAAAAACTATATTCAATATTAGACGTCATGACATTTTAAAAAGAAATGACATGTTTTACTAATGCCACCCAGGTATTATCTACAAATTAATATTTGAAGTTTGAAGATAGACAACAGTAGCGGTTAAGTGTAGTTTGGACATTTAAATTAAAACAGTTTAGTTTAAAGCTGTTAAAAAAAGCAACGTACAGATTATGGAATCCGAATTTCAGATTAATTTTGGTAATATAAGAAACTAAGTATACTTATGTATAGATTTAGTAATATAACTATATTATTTTACTTTACTCCTCATCTACATTACACGCTTTATACACGCTCCCTAGATGCATCAAAGTAGAAGTAAATGTACTAAGTTGTAAAAAAAGTGTCAGCAATTAATGGTGTCTTAAACACGTCATGTAAAAAGGCTTTTAACTTTTCAGATCTTTTTTATGCATTAAGTATTAAAAAACTTTAGACTGTCAAAATAAAAAATATATTTTGATATTAAAAGTTGAATTAAACATTTATCAACAACAAAATTCGTAATTTTTTTCAAATTTGTAAACTGAATAATGTCAAAAAAAAAACAAGCTGTCATGTCAAGTGTCAAAAGCGCGTAACGATACCATTGGTTGTAGACAAGGCTGTCACGCCAATTTGTACTCACTTTTTGCTTATATATTTTACGTTCGGGGTTGTCGTCTGCTGTTGGCAACCCTGTTTCAAATCGCAAATTTCTCCACTCTCTCGCTCTAATATTTGAATGCGAATTTTTTCCTAATATTATCCCCCCTCCCCCTTTTACATATTCTCACTTCCCAGTTCTCTCATCCGTTTACGTGCTCAAGAACACACAATAAAAGAGTAAGCAATAAAAGCATCATAAAATTAACTTAATTGCCTATGTATTTGTGTATAAGTTCATATACAGCTAATACATGATACTTAAAATGCTATAAATAACAGGGGTTTAAAATTTTTATTTATTGAAAGATTTTGTTTTAATTCTCAAATGGATGGTGACTACTGACTAGTGAATACCTACATTCGCAGTGAATTGCTTTTGTTGATTTTTTAAAAAGTTAATAACGGTAAAATTTGTGTAACTGTAATGCATATTGAAAGCGATTGCAACAAAATTTAAATCATACTAAATGAAAGACTGAATCAAAATCAAAAAAAAAAAAAAATAACAATAAATAAAAAAAAAAAATATTATCAGGAATTGCAAAACACTTCCGTTTCGGGCTTTTATTCATACTCTTTTCAGTGTTATTTAACTTCATTTTTACATTTTAGTTTGGTATTTATTTTTGTTTTTGTTTGTTCTGTTACTGTAATTTATTATTTTCCTGTTGAGTTTTTTTTATCAACAGCAACAACAACAACAACAAAATAAAAAATTAAAAACAGTGGAAAAGAATTAAATTTGGGTCGAAAAAGCAACATAAAAATACAAAATTAATGGGTTTAATAAATTTATAAAAAAAAAAAAATTAAATTAAAAAAATACAAACATAAAAATCAGGAAGTTAGAGAGGAGTGAGGTATGACAGAATAACGGTACACAAACACAAAATATATATGATCTTGAATGAAATTTCATACGTATACATAAATGTTACATCAAACATACATTAAGCATACGTGAACAAGTTTTCACTTAATGTTTACAAATATATATACGTACTTAAAAGGTGTCCCACTATTAATTAACAACACAGAAGTTTGAGCTAAATTGTCATTTAAGTAAAGAAAGACTTTAAGAAATTTAGAATCTACGCTCAAAGTGGGATATATGAACAAGATGTGTATCCTCAAGAGGCTTTTGAAATGTGACTGTACCAAATAATACTCAAAATATCTTTAGTAGTCAACAGCATCTCTAATAAATTGAGCACCAGTTAGGATTAACAGTATACAATAAAATTACGATTATTGTCTGCCCTTATAAATCAGTATCTCAAAACTATTCGAATTCAGTATATGAAACTTTTATTATGAGAAACCTTCAATACCAATTACATGTTTCAATTCATAATTTAGAGCAAAATACAGGGTCAAAGCGGCTGAGGTAGAAAGCGAAAGTCATTTCTGCAAAATATCACAGAAGGGAGCAATGTACACCATGCGGATGAATTATTTGAAAAAAAAGTAAAACAACATTGAATTCACATTATCAACACAATATTCATAAAAGTGTATAGCAACCTTATAAACGTCAAAATTAGTAATCCAATAAGCAGTTTTTCGTGTACAAATATGATTCCGGTTTTCATGTAATGTTAAAAATCGATTTTTTCATCATCACCCATCCTTATTACAGGTATAAGATATTTAGCAACTAATTTAAACTAAGTCTATTCTTCATCAAACATTACTTTCACTAATCCTGTGAAAGCTCAGTACTCAGCTGTAATTATTGTATAAAATTATCAACACACGTAAATTCCTAATTTTGCACGCCATCTATTATCTTACACAAGAATTTAAAATATGCACCTGCGCCTCTGGTCAAATTGAAGACATAAGTGATTAAAATTACTTTAAAAATTAAGACTTTCAATTTTGCAGCATTTAACTCTTGCTCTATTTTTATTTGCTACACTTTATAACACAATTTAAAAGTTCAAATTAAATTAATCTCGTAGATCAAAAAATCTAGAGCGAAAAATCCTGTTATTTTAGAACAAAAAAAAACAAAAACAAAAATATAAAAGGAAAAGCTAAACAAGATATACAAGAACAATTATTTCTTTGTAACACTAATAGCAGTTATATATAAGTTATCCCAGACTTATCAAATAATCATTTTCATGTCCTATGTTCTGCATCATTTAATGTCCTTTCTAAAAAAAAAAAAAACAAAAACAACAAAAAACAAAAGAAAATGAAAAATATCTAAAGATAGTTTATTTTAAATAATATAACCTATATTCAATTTTTAGAATTTTTCAAAAATACTAAGGAATAATGATAATAAAATAAGTTTTATACTGTTATATATTTAACAGTATCTTATTTCTGAACCTTAAATTTAGATTAAAAAAAAAAAAAAAATGGAACCCCGGAATTAGAGATAAAAGAAAATGCATAAAATAAAAAGGTGGTGAAAATAAGAATTTTCATCATTACCACCAGATACAACCACTACTACATATACCTTTTAAATCCTTTTTAAATTCAGTTACCGTTATAGTTCTTTTTTTTTTTTTTGAAAAATCTGAAAACTATTATTTTACAGTTATTTCCAAATGAATTAGGACCATTATTTTTTTCTATTCTACTATTCTTCGCCTGGTTTTGTTTTTTTTTTTTTCTGTTATCAAATTATATTGAGTATCAGACCGAAAAAAAGGGGTTGAAAACAATAAAAAAATAAAAGAAAAAATAAAAAATCAGAGTAATAAAAAAAATGAGCATGACCGTTATTTATGTTTGACTATTATTACCGTTGTTGCTTTTGTAAAATTAAAAAAAAAGTATTAAAAACTATTTGAAAATCACCTTTAGAACAGTTTTTTTTTATTTTATAACGGTACTTCCCCATCCCTGTCTTCGTTGATTTGATTTGTTTCTTTTTTTTAATGTCTTCTTTAAACACCCCGATTCATTTGAATTTAAATGAGGGACAATAATAAATAGGTTAAACGTTTTTAAATTATACCAGTTTTTTTCTATACTGACTTCCTTTTAGATTTTGATAAAATATTTAAAATAAAATATACCCAATATAAATAATAAATTTTGGAACCATTTATGGGTAATATTTAAAAAATCTTTTTGGTTTGGTTTTTATTTTTTTGAAAATTAATATCTAAAGATTGGTTCTAAAATAGTCAAATTATTTAAATTGTTGATTATTGTAATGTTGACTTTAATGTTGAACATTTGTTTTTTTTTTACCAACCGCTTATATGAAATATAATAAGCGATAGGTATTGTTTTCGCGCCAAAAATTGGATCATGAGATTTTTGCATATATATATTACTCCGATGTCTTTATGTACGTATGGAGATACGAACGTCAGATCCAACCGCTTCTGATCCATTCTTCTGTCTGGGCACACGTGCACACTCTAAACGGTTAAGCGAAATGTTTTCTAATTTTATATATAAGATTTTGATGTTAATATCTTGATATAAAATAAGATTAATAACAATAATAAGCTTTTGGAGAAAATCAGGTTACCCCAAGGGGATAGTCTGGAAGGTAATATTTATGTTTTTTAAAAATATTTCGTAAACCAAAACTAGTACAAGAAAACTTATTACATAAAAGTTGTTACACAAAAAAAGAACTACTTTATCATAGAAAAATTTTTGATCAAACGAACTTAAGTGTCCCCTGCCTGAATAAAATTTAAAAACAAAACTTGTGAATTTGTTGAAAAATGTTTCACATGATGATTTTCCTGTAAGAGCGGTTGGTTCTGTGGTGGACACAGCACATTTTTTTTCAAAATGTTTGAAGTAGAATTTATTACCAGAAGGAAATAAATAAATTAAAAAAGTATCTTTAATGATTTTTAAATTGCAAATAAATATAGTAATATTTTTTTCGATATTCTTATATAAATTACAATGGGATTCAGATTAACTGTTCAATAATGAAGTTGAAATTTTTTGGTTTAATTTTTGAATCGGAAGTTGAATGTTACTGATAAGGAAGTTTAAAATTATATAAAATATAGTTTTATTAGTTTATCTGAACATTAATAATTATATACATTAAATTAAAATTCAATTTAGTAAGGGCAGATTTTTTGCAAAATTTTAGTATCATTAAGATCACAATATATTTGTTGTTATATAATTATTACACGTTTATCTACGCTTATTTGATATAAAACGGGGCGGTGAAATATGACCCTGCAAAATAGAATCCCCGGGGTGATATTTTCTATTTTAATTTAACTATTAATCTTTTGTAAAATCAAACCACGTGATGATAGTCCTCATTATAGATTTTAATCTGAAGGAGGGTTAGATTCAAAAAGCGATTTTCTAAAATTTTAAATACCGCTTCAAAAATTTCTTTTAATTCAGAATCTCACCTCAACATATATTTTTTGAATGGAAATACTTGATATCGAATACAATTATAATATTTTTCCTATTTTAAAACCTTTAATATACAAATGTATAGGAAATTAAACCCTGGGGTGTTATTTCTTCATAAATGCGAAATTACACAACTTCTAGAGAATTAAAGCCCCGAGGTGTTATTTCTCTTTCAATTCAATCTTCAACTTCTTGAGAAATAACCCACCTCATTGTAGACCGCAGCTTTAATTCTTCAAAAAATCGAAATTAATATTAAAAGGGAAATAAAACTTATTTAACAATGAGAAATAACAATCCGAGGACATCATTTTGCAAAGTTTTTTCACGGCTGCTGACTCATTCTTTTTATTAAAAATCAGTTCGAAGATGCATATGATTAAGAAACTATAGTATTCATTACTAATTCAATAATTTTAAAAACTTTGAGATTAAACTAATTCAATAATTTTTAAAACTTTGAGATCAAAGCCATAAACACTTGAAACCAGAGGAAGAACTATACAGACACTGGAACCCGAAGATCTTGGAATATTCATCGAAAAAACTGTTGAGATATATATACTCATATACTCATGAAAATACTCAGGTAATAATAATGGAATTTCTTCATATCAAAAGTTAAATTAATAAATGCTGCCATAACAGTTTATTTATAGTAGATTGAGCCACATTTGGCAGGTAGGGCACTCTTGACATTTAAAAAAAAAATTACTTAAAAATTTTTGAAAAATACTTATAAATAGTTGTAGAAATTAAATTTAAAGTTAGGGTGTCAAAACTGTTCCACCCCACTCTATCCTACCAATTTAATGGTTTTTTTTTACCAAAAGGACTTGGCTCTTAAATAAAAAAAAAACCACTGTAAACTTTTAACAAATTTATTAAATTAACAAAATAATTTTCTTGAAATACCTGTAAAGGTCAAGATTTTTGACGAAACTAAAAAACATTCCAGAAATTTCTATGGTTCCACTTAATATGTATATATAAAATTCCAATAGAAATACTTGTTTGTTGTAGAATAGCTCTTACAATTTCATTACTACTGAAATTTAAAAAAAAAATTTTATCACTTCCAAATGAATTCCTTGTTTTTCCACTCAATTTAAGGTTTTTTTTATTTATAAACATTTTCTATAAACGTATATAATATATATATATATATTCAAATTTCTAAAATTCCTAAAATTTTAAAAATATTTTTTGGGGTTTTTTTTATCATGGCTTTTCCATTGTTTATTTTTATAAATTTTATTTTATTCAAATGATAATTTTTATAAGTTTAAAAATCTATTTTTATATTATATACACGTATATGGGTTTGTTTATACGAGTACAAAAGTATATATATATATATACAAAATATATTTTCATTTTTCAATCTAGCTTGACAAAATGATTTTAATAATTTATTATTCTATTGAATATTTATTATTATTTTTGTTAAAAAAATAGAAAAAAAAATTTAATATTCAATTTATTTAAAAATATACTTCTGAAAAACCAAAAAAAAAAACAAAATGGCAACTGAATGATTTAATAAAAATAATACTTTAAATTTTTATTTATACAATTAAAAAATAAAAATTTTGAAAATGCATTTGATTGCAAAAAAAAAATAAAATATTTTTTGGGGAAACTTCCGCAGAGGGGTTGTGAGCTATCAAGATGACGTCACCTCATAACGGTACATTATATCTGAAAGTTTCCGAATATATAAATTATTATAAATGTAAAGAGACCTTTCTAACAGTATAATAAAAAATACAGGGTGTTTTTGAAAATTTCATACTTATAGTGGTTGTTTTTTACTGATTTTCAAGTTCAAGAAGTTCAAATTTTTTTTTTTTTGTTTTAAATTTCCACTTGAAACTGCAATATCTCAAAAACCGTAGCAACGATGATTCATACGAAACAAGATGTATATGAAAGACAGTATCATGCCCTACTATATTATGCCCTACAATATTGTAAGATGCTGGTTTCAGTTTATTGTCTTACAGGGAAAATATAACAATTTAATTAGAATACTACAAATTTTTAGGAAAATTTTGTAATGCATATTTCGACCACTAGATGACGGCATCGCCACTAATAATTTATATATTCTGAAACTTTGAGGTATAATGTACAGTTGTGAGGTGACATCATCTTGATAGCTCAGAGCTCCTCTGCGGAAGTATTTCCAATTTTTTTTTCTTAAATATTTTCTTATACAAATGCATTTGCATAATATTTAAATGCAATTGTATTTGTAAGAATTTAAAATAATAATAATATGACACCTGACATACACAGATACACTTAATATAAATTGGAATGGAATGATGTGGCAATATTGATAATAAAGACATTCTTTTCCTTTGATTTGATAAAATTTTTTAAGAACTGTCAAATTTATTTAAATCCTCAAGATTATTTAAGTTTGAAAAAAGTTTTGAGAGGAAAGAGGTTTTAATTATTCCGGAATATTCAATTCTAAAATGAAATATGGAATAAAAAGGGTGTTAGTTCCAGCAAATCTTAAATTAAAAAAGTAAAATATACTTAAAATTTGTATAGAGTTGGAATAAAGTCGGTATCAGTGTTGTCGCGTTGAAATGACAATTGGTTGTACATTCTTTGGATTATTGTATGTGAATATATGAGTAACAGATGTTTAAAAATTCCAAATTTTCAGTTTTTGACATGTTACAGTTCCTAAAGAGAGCGAAGACTCATATTTATTTTTAAAGATCTAACTCCCGTCAAAATTACATAATCTAACTTTACTCAAATTTATAATTTAAGATCCCCCTCCCCTCAAAATTTTCAAAAACATTACAAGAAATTAAGAATTTTCCAATTTTGGAATTAAGTTACGATAAAAAAAACCTTTTCCCATGTGTTTCATAAAGATTATTAAAGCAACTGTCGTACGGTGTCACCAGATTGAAAATACATAGTAGAAGTTTTGTTGAAACAACCTAAACGTTCCGCACTTTGGGGGTTGTAGATTTATAACGAGTGGGGCTACAGAAAAAAGTTGTCCCATGAAATTAATTTTTTTTTGTAATACATACGCGTGCCCATCAGATTAGAAAAACATCCACCTTTAAATACATTAATAGTTGAGAATTGAAAGTATGTTGAGTTGATTCCTCAAAAATGAAATAAGAAAATCAAACATAGGAGCCGTAGTTCCCCATAAAACAGAATGTGAATAAAAAAAAAGTTGAATATTGTATTCTAGGCTTAGATTTCCTTTTCCTCCTTTCCAAATTTTAGTCCTGTTTTCGGAGAGACTTTAGAGTAAAACTCAAAATTAGAATTATCACTTTTTCCAGAATATTGATTGGGAGGGGACATTATATTAAAAGCTTTGCTAGGTAGGATTTCTTAGACTTGGATACATCAAGTTCTACGTTTTAAATTAAATAAATTTAGCTTATACGTCTTTTATATAATAATTATTATATGCGAAATTCGGATTTAGAAGGGATCTTAGAGTTAGATTCAAAATCAGGGTGTTTCCTTTTTCCAAAACTTCGAATCCAATTCTAAAATGCCTCCCAATTCAGAATCTTCTATATACATATATAATAAAAATTGTGTAGAAAGCGTTTAACCCAGATTTTTAATTCAACTCTAAACTTCCTCCAACGAGACTTCTGACCAAAATAAATAAGTAAAAAGTCCCATGTGATTCAAAAAGGGTTTCAAAAGACGTCTGACTCAGTACTAACCGATCTTGCTGAAATTACATATGAAAATTCCTGCACAACCATTTTTCCATACTAAAAAATTTCCCAAATACAGTTTTTATAATTTCCTAAAATTTCGCGATATTTTACATATGAAAGCAGTCCACAATTATTCAAAAGGACTTTTTTTCATTTTTGTGTTTTAGGGACTTTTTTCATACAGCGAATTATTTTTTAATCTGGACCGAAAGAAAAAAAAGCATTAAAAAATTCAAACTAAAAAATTAAAAAAAAAAAAAAAAAGGAATTTAATTTTAAATATTAATGAATCCTTTTTTTTTTTAATTTAATTTTTTAATCTTGCCAATCAAGGAATAAGAATATTTATATGTACATACTACATATCGTATATATGTAAGTATATGTATACTACACACAAAGGTAAACATGCATAATATATTAGATTTAAAATCCTTTTAAATATTTCTTTAAAGATTTTTCTTTATTTAATCCTGAATTTTTCATTTACCTTCTTTTATTATACAGGTGTATAAGTGTGGGTGGATGTATGTGGGTGGCTGTGTGTTTATAATAAAAAAAAATATTTTCAAGTAATTAAACTAAACTATGAAATGTATGCAAAATGAAAATAAATTATTCAGATTCTTTAATTTTTGATATAATTTCTGAAATTGTATAAATCTATTAAAATATAGAGAATTTATGTACAGGAATTAATATTGAATATATAAAGGAATTAACATTGTATATTTAAAGGATTTTCGTCCTTTATTAAAATTACAACAGAAACAAACAATGAGAAAATAGTTTAAATTATTATTAATCAATAATTATATTTAAGTTTAACTGTATGTGTAACTGATTACTTTGAAGCTTATGAAAATAAGCGACCTCTATTTTTTGAAAAATTTAATAATTAATACGATTTTTAACAGATTTAAATAGCAGTGTATCCTTAAATATCCTTAATCCTTAAATATCCTAAATGTCCTGAATTGGAAATAAAAAATGTTAAATTCAATATTGAAAAAATTTCAATTGCGTAATAATGAAAATTGTGATGCAATAAAATTATTTTCTAAAAATTCGTTAAGTGGCGCAGACTATATACAGGAAGCATATAAGTATGAATTGTGAAGTCATCATATAACGGCTCTTTATGATGACACAGTTACAAATAATGTAATTAATGTAAATCTTGGTATATATTATATATATTATATATGGTATTAATTGGTATATTGTCGTAGTTTTACAACTTTTCTAGCAGCTTGGCCCTCAATTTTAACTATTTGTATACAGAGTTTTTCAAACTTTGCGGAAAAGCGGAAGATAACATGAGTTGCGTTTGATAGCGTTAGGTAAAAAACTTTTTTAACAACTGTTATTTTTGTTATAAATCTATATGAATATCTAATGATTATAGAACTTATGGAAATAAATAACTCCTCCTCAAATTTTCCAAAGTGAAACAAAGATTGGGACCGATACTCATTCCAACTGTTTTAAATTGTTAAAATGAATTGTTAAATTGTCTCGAAAGTTGGTAATTCGTATTAATTAAATTAAAAAAAACATAATCCTTAATATTCCCTTAAAATATTCCCATTTACCCTACATGATTCATTATCCCAAACCCAATTCCTAAAGACTTCTTCCCAATTCCCATCCCTAGAACGAAACTGTAAATTTCCTTCAACAAATTCCTAAACTTTTGTGTTAAACGGCTCCATCCTAAAGTTTGGTTATAAACGGGTGTAGTTGTAGTTTATTAAAGTTTCACACTACCCAAAGAACTGTGTACAGTTTGAATGGATGGCTTTCGATGCTTCCATGACACTCGCAAAAAAAAAATAAAAATAAAAATAGACAAACAGAGTGAAACTTGTAAGCAAATTAAAAAATTCAAAAGTATTAAAATTTACAAAAAACTTTTAAAAATATCTGGAGAATGTCATGGCAAACATACTGACCTTTAAAGATATTTAAAATTTTTTTCATGTTTTAAATAATTTAATTTTTCAAAAGCTTCCTACTCAATTTTCTATGAAAGCTTTATCTTTTATCTATAAATTATTTTTATTTTTACTGAAATTCTAATATCCCTAAAGTTGACCTTGCAGATTCCAAGATATTATAAATTTTTAATACTATGCGTAATGGTATTATTAACCCCATTTTTCGTTCGTCTCGTATTGAAAAAATAATAGAACTAATGTAAAAAAAATATTCTGTGTCCACCACAGAACAAACCGATATTGCAGAAAAAACTTAATAAAAAATTTCTTTAATACATAATCAATAAAGGCATATCTAAAAATTGTTTTGGAAAGTAAATGGGATAAAAATATGTAATTTGAGCTTAGAAAACTTTTTTAAATTTAATTAAATATTCACTAAAGTTCGTCGGCTCAAAAGACTTTCTACGGCAAAATTGTAGCTCTTTATTTGTGTAAACACTTTTATTTAATAAATTTTTTTGTATTATTTTTCGTTTAAAATATATTCGCAAAAACTTAAAAGTTACATTAGAGAAATGGATCCTGGATTGTCAATTCAAGATATTAACATCAAAACCTTATATATGAAATTTGGAAGCATTCTGTTCATCTGTTTAAGCTGTACACGTGTGCACAGATAGGCATACATACAGATGGACACCATAAAAAAAAACTCATTTTATAGGTTTCTGCACACCTGAGTAATGCGTACATGCAAAAATCTCAGGGTCCAATTTTTAGTGCGAAAACAATACCTATCGCTTATTTTATTTCATATAAGCGGTTGATAATAAGTCAATTAAATTTAAAAAACTGACATTATATTGTACACAAAAACAAATACATGATAATCCAAATGCATTTCATTACTCTGGAGTTTATTTATCATTTCAAATACATTCACCCAATCATATACTATATATATACGTGTACATATACATAACAAATATATATAGATTAATGAATACATACTTCTAATGCACATGAAAATTCGATTAGTTTAATAGCATTTATTTTTTTCTTTTCTTATAAAATCGTCCTTCTGCTATAAAACGTATATCTTGTATCTTTTTTGCGTATACATGTATGTGTGGATGTGTGTATGAGTGGGTGAATATATGCAATATTTCAAATGAAAATGAAATTATGTATTTGAAATGGAAAGAAGAAAATAATAAATCTAATTACATTAAAAAATGAATCATTTTTTATATTGTTGTCACACTAATAAAATGTATCTATAGTTTGTTGATTACGGTTATCAGATATAATGACTTTGATGGATGAATAAAGAAATGTTTTCAGGGTATAATAAAAAAAAGTCAAAAACGAATAAAACATAAAGAACAACAAAACCAAAAACAATTCTAAAAGATAAATAAAAAAAATAAATCAATATGATTACAATTAAGAATATTTTTTTTAATTTTAGATTTTAAGTTACAGTTATTTCAAATTTTTTGAACTAAATTTTTTTTTAAGGAATTTAAATTTAACTGTAGGAGTTGGGTCCTAATTTTAGTCCTTAATAAATGTACCATATTTTAGTCTGGAAAATATCCTGGAGTCCTGCAAAGGATGTTTGACTTATAAATTTAAAATAGAATTAGCCATGTAAGGGTTTTGAGTCAAAGAGTGAAATCATTAAATTTTCGAGTATAATTTAAAACAAATACCGTTTTTTAAACAAATTGAAAACAACACAACATTTCAATGCACCCAAATTTGTCCGTTCCGCGTTATCACGTAATTCTAAATTTTATAAATTAATTTCCTAATCCTTCCATATCCTTATACTCATCCATACTGCGCATTTGTATTAGAATTTTTGATATTTATAATTTGATCAAATTTAAGAAGAACTTAACAGATTCTTCACAAATTTATCATTTAACTCCCCGTTATCTTTGTTTTCTACATCCCTATTCTATCCCATACATTCACAATTACTATAAATACAATGGCTCATATTCCTAGTTTGTGATTTAGAATAAATAAAAGCAGAAAAGTTTCACTCAATAGTATGGTTCTAGAGTGGTATTGTTTTGAAGTCTTTCAGTACCCAAAGGATCTCCTTTCCCTTTCATATGCTGCGGAATCATATAACTTTGTTATTAATAGAAATAGTTCATTCTTGTCCCCAAAAGCCTTGTTATTACTAACGATTTTCCGTAGCTTACGATTACTTGCATTAGTTGAAGAAATTGAAAACAAATTTCTAATTCCGAGGATGAGAGGAAAGAATAAAGACGTTATTAGATTCTCACTTCGATACCCACCACTAAAAAATATAAAGATTATTATAATCCAGTTTAACAAAACGAACCTGTTTTACCATAGGAGTGGATGTATGTAACTTGTAACAAACATGTTGTTACGCTATTTTTGAAAATTGGTAGCACTTAACTTGTTACGTTAATTTTAATTTTGTTTCAAAAATTTTAATTGTTTCGCTACTTTTGGCAGCACGTATCGTTTGAAACGCCATTTTTTTTTGAGCGTCACAAATGAAATTTGACGGTAGTAAAATGGTTGACGCTAAAAAAAAGTTTTAATTTTATAAGGGTTTATATTTTTATTTTTTGGAAGAATTATAATTTATTTCAAGTCAAGTAAGTATTTATTTTATATTTTGAGTTTAAAAATATTGAATATTTGTAATTGTATATGATATTATCGAGTAACTAATAAAATGTTAATTTCTTAAGAAAAACAAAAATAATTTATAGTAGGTATAACATTATTTATTATATAATGCTATTTTTTTGTGATGAAAGCTCTTCGGATGAGGAAAGAAAATATTTAAATGCCATTGAAAGCCAAAGATTGAGGGACATTTTATATTATGTGGTTTTAATAATTTACAATTTACTTACATTTTATTAAACCAAACATCAACTTAAACTTCTTTACTATTTGTATTTCTCAATTTGAAATTTTGAGAAGTTTTTTAGAAACGTGTCAAATCGAACAAAGAAATTTAAAATAAACAAATCGTACCATATCCTAAGATTTGTTTTACATTTTATGTCATTGAAAAAAAACAAAACAATTCAAAAATTTCAAAAATGGCAGTACGTAACGTAAAGTTTCATGTTCCCAACTTAATTTGACCTTTAATTAGTTAACATGTACAAAAAGGAAGTTACATGACATTTATTTGAAACCCTTGCTTACTCTTCTCCAAGAAACATAATTTCGTTACAAAAAATTTCTGACAACCAGCTTCTTCAGAGACAGTGTTCCCATTAACAAAGAAGTTTTACGGCAGCTACTCGAATTACTCAGCAAACACTTAATCAATTTCTATAGTATAGGTACCTTTTGTGCACGACTGTACTTAAGAAAAGTTCAACCTAGTTGCTTAAATTGGTTTAAGCTGCCATATAGCTCAGATACGCAAGCGTATAAAAATATACTCCTAAACTTGAATAAATTTTTAAAATTTGATATTACCTTCTCCAAATTAAACTAGTAGAAGTTATGTCAGAAAATTTTTGAAAAAATTTAAAAAATTCTAAAAATACAATAATTTTGTAAAATTAAACATTTTAGAACTTGCCGTTTAGTAATGTCAAATTTTTGCTCAATCTATCATTTCAATACTATAAAAATATAAAATACAAAATCTTCCAAAAGTTCATAGATTAATCAAAAATGTAATAATCATTCCAAATATGTATTTTAAAATAGTATCTTTTATGTTTATCAATTTGTCATATACATTTATAAATTTCCCTTTAAGAACAAATTCAACAACACAAAAACATTCCATTCATATTCATGTTCACAAAAAAAAACATTTTTAATACAAAACCAAAAAAAAATTTTGAAATTAATTTTTATCCATTATAAAAATCATCCTCACCTTTTGTAATCTTTTATTCACAAAAATTCACCTTAATTTATCAAAAAAAAAAAAAAAAAAAAAATACAACTTTTAGTTATTTCATGTTTGCTGACCTCTTAATTCAATTTTAACTAATTAAAATTAACAAACATCCCGGTACTTCTTACTTATATTAAAACCCTTTTAATACATGACATTTTTATGTATATGTATATATATATATATATATATGTACTAGTATTTATTTAAATATGTCTATCTCTTTACCAATCTCTCATTAAAAAATTTTTGAAAAATAAAAAAAAAAAAAATAAAAAACTTCCGGAAAATGTGAATTTTCATTTTATTTTCTTATTGTTTTTATATTTTTTTTTTTTTAAATAATTAATGAGATTTTATTTTTATTTTTGAAATACGAAACAAATCCTTTCCGGGGATTTATTCAAACTTTGGGTCTTTAATATTTTGAGAACTTACCAAAATTCACCAACCAAAGTACAACATAATTATGAGGCTTTAGTGTGTTGAATGGAAAATGATCAGATATGCAAAAAAGTTTTATTCTTTTGAAACAAAACGCTTTTTCAAATTATATACGTATATTATAATATATATATATATATATAAGTAACTGTAAAATTTTATAATACGATTGTATAATTAAAACAAAAAAAAACTGTTTTGCGTCTTTTGCTCTTCTTTTTTTTTTTGTACTCAATGTAAACATTAAAATTCCCACTTGTACACACTTGTTAATATATTATATTATATGTATGTAAAAGTTATTTTAATTTTATTATAAATAATTTTGTTTTTGTTTTTTTTTTTTTGTTTTTGTTTTGTAATTTTTAATTTTTTTTTTTTTTTTTTTGTAATTACTTCCGTAAATGACGGCCAAACATCCGTTTCCATTCATTTCATGTACGTATAATTTTTTAAATAAATTAACCGTTGTTTTTGTTTCTTTTTCTTATTATCTATATGCAGAATATTCTGTAAATAAGTGTGTGTCGGTATGTGTTTGGGAATAATCAAGAAAGAAAAGAACCCTTCAATAACAGTTAATTTTTTTGAAACCCCCCCTCCTCGACTCCCCGTCTCTTTGAACACGTCTTTCAATATTCTTTCTCAAATCTACTGTATGTGTTCCATTACATTCTGTAGATTCCATTGAGTTACATACAATACAACTTAACTATATTCTCTGCACTCTTCAGCATTTTTTTTTTTATTCTTCTTTTTTTTTGTCTTTTTTTTTTTTGTTATAAAATTAAAAATAAATTTAATTCATTAAAGAAAAGTTAACATTTAAAATAACACATGTTAATTACTCGTTTAACTATTTTTTAAAATACTTGAACGTTTTTATTTTTGTTTTTTTGTTTTGTTTTTCTTTTTTTTTTTTTGTTAAAAAAAGACAAATAATTTCATTAAATGTTTCTATCTCTTTCTTTTTTCATATAGAAAATAAATGAAAGCGTAATATAATTAAAAAAAAAATAACAAACTAATAATAATAATAATATAAAAATGAAAAAAACAAAAAATCCCTCACGAGACCTTTAAAAATCTGGCAACCCTAAAAGATTTTGTTTGTTATTATTGTTTTGTTTTTCATAATCAGTTTAATTTTTGTGTAAAGACAAATATGTCAGTCGGTTTAAAAATAAAATTGAAAAAAAAAAATAAAGGGGCCACTAGATGAATGAAAATGTAACGGTATAATACGAACTCTTTAATCGAAAATAAAAAGGATGAAACGAAATTATAATCTAGTTGGTAACACCTTATCATAATGTGTTTTATATGCCTTGAATTATGCAGTATTTTTTGAACTAAAGTGGAGTGCGTTTAGGGCTTTGAATAGATGTTTTGAAAGATCTATTTTCCAGTTAAAACTATTATTTAATTGGAATTGAATGAACTCTGGGCATCTTAGAGTACGATTATAAAATACAAATATGGAAAAAAAATTAACTTAAGTTCTTTGAAAAAGTTTCAGATACCCAACTTAAATAGATCTTTGAGTTATGCGTAAAAATGAAAGAAGTTATTTGGAAGTTATACGAATCTTCCGCATTAGACGAACCAAATTTTATTTAAACTTTGGATCTAAAGTGTACTTCTTTTAGCAATATGCTAACTACTAAAACATTTTGAAAAAATTAAAACAAAGCTTTGTTCAATATACAGTTATGCTTAAAATAAGTTGTATGGCAGCTCTGAATTCAAAATGGCAGATTAAATTTCAATAATAATGACAGCTCATGTGTATAAATGAATTTTTGAGTTTTAGTATGCTAACTATTTTAGTTTTGGAGATATAGTAGAAAGCGAATGGATTTGAAAATTTCCAGTCTGTTAGAGTGGAAGTCCACTGAACTACCCTTATAAACTAAACAAGTGATGAAAAATACCAAGGGTTTTTAAAAAAGCACATTATCAAAATTATATAGTGTTACATACTGAGTTTAATTTTGGGAATATATATGCTGGTGACTAAGTTACTGATTTATTATAATGGCAAATGGTAGTAGACCTTCAAATTTATTAGACAGATTATTCAGCTCTTAGTAACCAAACTTTCTTGAGGATCTAAACCACCCCCTTCCAAAATTTTAAGGTTTTAGGAATTAAATTGTGACTTCCTATAAAATTTTGAATTTTTCTTAGAATTTTTTTATCTAAGCAAAAATAGTTAAAACTTAGAGACCCTTTATTCAATTTTAAGGACCTCTTTAATTTTAAACAAAACCATGCTAAAATAGAATGTTGGAACTTTAAATTTTGTATATTACTAAAAAAAAGTTTGGACTGGTATTTAAGTTACAGAAGCTAAAAAATAGCAAAATTTCATTTCAGACCTCCTACAGCTTGTAAACAGGGGGCGTGACAAAAAAAATTCTCCCAGTTTCAAGTTTCTAGATTGAGCCGTTCAGAAGATATGGTAGGCAGGTAGGTAAAACTTTGCAAAAATTTGGTTTTGCATAAGGGTGGTTTTTAGTACCGTATGGCAACTTTATGAATTTTCGTTTAAAAAAATTTATTAATCTTACAAGGGCCGCTATCTTTCATCGTTTAAAAATAATCCTTAAAGAACTTTTGTTATAACTATTTAAATTTAGGACTTTTTCTTTGGGGACTGCAAGTACGTAGCGGGCGGTTCTATAGCAAAAAGTTCCTTTATGAAATTATTTTTTTCGCCATACCTCCTCGTAGTTAAAATTTCTCCTCTCTTTTTTAAACTATGTAAAAGTTTTTTGAAACTTACGGACGAACGAACAGAGTGAAGCTATATTAGTAAATTTTTACAAAATCTTTTGAAAATGTGTTAAAAAAATGGACTATTTGAACATTCTTTGTTCTTACAAAGTATGATGCAGCTACTAAACTATTGCTACACAAAGTAATTTAGTACATAGATCAGAATTTTTACATATATATAAAATTTTATATCTACAATCCTAAAATATTTACATATATTGATAACTATAACAAAGAATTCAAAATTGACTTCCAATATAATAAAATAAAATGTAAAATCGGCAACCTTTTTTTTAAATATACAATACAGTTTTACAATTTCAAATGTTTTATTAGGAAAAGAATAAAAAAAAAATTTACTTAGATGAGAAAAATGATGTTCAAATAAACTATGCATGTACTTTAAATAAAATTTGCAATACAAAACATTACATACATATATTGATGACCCAGTTATACTCTTTTTCCCATATAACCAATGCAGATTCCACATTCATCTTTTACTAGATCAAACCGTAAAAAACAAAAAAAACACAAAAAAAAAAAAAACTCCTTTAATATTATACTGTAACATGGATTTTTTAAACCGCTATATATATAACAGCTCTTGATAATCCTTTAACAACATTTTAATACCTCAATTTAATTTAACGAGTATTTCTCATAACATTTGTTTTTTTTTTCTGTTTTTTTTTTTTTTTTTGACTTTTTCTTTTTTTTTTTATTTCTACATTTATTTTCTTACCAATGTTTTTTTTATTTTTCTTCTTTTTCTAATTTCTTTTCATGTTGTATGTATGTTTGTTTGAGTTTTTAATTTTATATTCCCCCCCAATTCTTTTATAGTCACTTTTTTTTATAATTTTAACAATGTACTATATAACTATGTGAATGGTGTGTGTGTATGTTCACAGGTATACCGTTCTATAGCTGCTATTACGTAAATTTAAAAAAAAAAAAAATAAAAAAAAAAATGAAACAAAAAATATAACAAGTTGAATTCATTAATTCCGTTATATTTCTATAAGAAAATAATACTAACAATATAATATATGTATATATGTTTGTACACTTTGTGTATACTTACCTATTTATAAAATTTTACCACGTGTAGTTAAAAAAAAATTTTTTTCCTTGTATACTCTTCAAATTATGTACCCATGGTTAAGCAACTAACAAAACGAATCAACTTGCCACCAGTCTTAAAACCCCATCAGATATTGCAGGAGAATATTCTTTTATATATTTTTCAAATTCTTTTATTCAAATGTACATTCATACATACATACATAAATCTAAATTTTGCTCTAATTCTGATTATTTCGATTTGATTTCTTCCAAAATGCATTTACACACATATACATGGATACATATTTTTTTTTGGTAAATTAGTATGTATATATTATTTTTTTAAATTTACTTCACACATATATATATATATATATATATATATATATTCAAAATTTCATTATTATGTTGGATTGTTAAAAATAACGGTTTTTGTTTTTTTAATTTAATGAACATTTTATTGCTAACCTTTATTCGGCAGAAGAAAGGGGTTCGTGAAAAAGTTTGGCGATTCGGAAAAAGAAAGTGGTTGATGAAAAATTATTACAGACAGACAGAATAGTGAAAAAATGGTTTATTCAAATAATATCACTTACTAGTGGTACACTCTCCGTTTTATTTTTCACATTAATAAATTAAAAAAAACGAGGAAGAGTGTAGTAGAGTAGACTGTGTCAACTCTGGGATACCCGTATGACCGTATCATATACATTATATCATCCGGTTAATTACTTTTGGAAAAATTTCAAACATTCAGCTTTATTAGGTGTAGAGTAATGCTTATATAAAAGAAGGAGTTGTATGGCAGCAACTAGAACCCTTTGCAGTAGACCAACCAAATTTTGCAGTAACTTTGGCCATTACACTAAACTATTTTTGGCAATATTTTAGACACCCAGCTTCATTTGGTGTAGTGTAATCCTCATATAAAAAAAGGAGTTGTATGGCACCTACTCGAACCCTTAGCAGTAGACCAACTAAATTTTGCAGTAACTTTGGCCATTACACTAAACTATTTTTTGCAAAATTTCAGACACCCAGCTTCATCAGGTGTAGTGTAAAGCTCATATAAAAGAAGGAGTTGTATGGCAGCTACTCGAACCCTCTGCAGTAGACCAACCAAATTTTGCAGTAACTTTGGCCATTATACTAAACTACTTTTGGCAAAATTTCAGACACGCAGCTTCCATAGGTATAGAGTAATGCTCATATAAAATTATAAGTTGTATGGCAGGTACTCGAACCCGTGGGCCAAAATGGCTGAATTTCAAACTCGATTCCGTTTTTTGCATAAAAACGAATTTGTGAAAATTTCATAATCCTAGCTCCTTTACTTTTTGAGTTATCGTGATGACGGACGGACAGACGGACAGACGGACGGACGGACAGACGGACGGACGGACAGACGGACGGACATGCATAGCTAAATCGATTTATTTTTCGATTCTGATCCGATCCATACACTTGAGTCTATATCTACCCCCCCTCCTTCTCTGCGTCACAAACGTAATGGCAAATTTATTATACCCTTGGACTATATAGTCATACGGGTATAAAAAGGTGAAGAAGAAATATTGTTTCTCATTATTTTGTGCATTACATTATGATTATTACAAGAAAAATGAATAAATTTTTATTAAAATACACTACGCAAAATTATTATAGAGTCATCACAATTAATTATTTGATAATTAATTTATTAACCTCCAAGTGAAAATAAACTGGTGTAGTTCATAGCTAATTGGCATTTAGCGGAATTTGAAAAAATTCAGCTGATTGATAAACTAATTACGATTAAAGGGTTCGTTTCTCTTAATTGTTAATGGATTTCATTTGTAAATATTATCTGGGTGGGCAATACGTAACATGTTTCAAACGCATTGTTTAAAATTTCTTCAAATTTGCCAGCTCGTAAATAGTTTCAAAATTTTTTCTTTTGTTTCGAATTTTTTTATTTTGTTTCGTTGTTTTCAGGTAGCACGTAATTTTGTTTCAAAAACTTTAAAATTTTGTATCAAACATAATTTAGTCGTTAAAAAATTGTTGTCGCCAATAGTTTAAAGAACTTCAAAAACAGTTTATTTCAAGTTTATGTAAAGTTTATGATTTTTTTTTGAAATTGAAAATTTTTCTGGTGAAGACAATAAAATAAATAATATTATACAAAGAAGATTTTAAGAGAACAGGAATATATTTGAACTTCCAGCAAATGAGTGAGTAAAAAGAACTTTTAAATTACAAAGTATTAATCTATTAATAATATAAATGTTTTAGGTTTACAAATTTTTTTATTGTTGGAAAGGACGCATTTAAAATGTCACTTGAAACAAGTAAAGTTAAAGCAAATAGAAGAATTACAGGTATTCCGTCAATAATACAATTGGCCAGCGGTAGCTATCAAATAAATGGTAGTCACAAAGCATTGTCTACGGCACAGACGACGGTGTCTAAAATTTTTAGGAATACATTGAAAACCTTAGAAGAAAGGATATACCCACATTGGAATTTTTTATATGAAAATGCATTTCCTGAGACACAGAACTATTTTTTCGAAAAATTTAAGTTACCCGGAATTATTTGTATAGTAGATGGTCCGCATATTCCAATTTTAAAACCTAATGTTGACGAACATGCTTTTTTCAATAGAAAAGGTTGTTAAACAAGAAAATTTTAAAAATCAATGTAACGTTACACAAATAAATTAATGTATTTAAAATTTTAAATCAAAATATCTATTACCATGAAAAATTCAATTAGAAATCTGACGCTCTTTGTTCTATAAATTTTGTATTTAGTTTCAAATTCTTTGTTCCAAACAAAAAAATTTTGTACCAAAAAAAAATTTTTTTAAACAAATACGTACTGCCAGTAAACTTTTGTAACAAATGAATTTTGTTTCAATCAATGTCGATTGTAAAAACTTTCGTGCTGCCACCCCTGGATTTGTCAAAAAGTTCCAAAAATTTGGGAGGACACACAATAATAAGGAAAAATTGTAGTTAATTTGAAAATGTTGCAAATTATAAAATATGAGAATTCCTATTAAAAAGGAACTCATTGAATGGAATGCTTCTACTTTTTGAGATGTCCTGACATTAAATCATATTCCAAAATCAGTTTGCAGTTATACTTACTAATTTTCATAGCTACAAAATTGGACCCTTGAAGCCTCCACAAAACTTGTATTAATAAAGGTTTTACTTAAGTTCAATAGAACAAGTGCTAGTTTCTACATTATATTATATATTTACAAAAATTACAGGCCAGGCCACATTATTTCGACATGAGCTAAGCGAATTAAAAATACTTGAAGTTATTTAAAAAAGAAAGTAAATTTCAAGTTCAACACTATTAACTCTTCAGTAGATTATACTAGGACAACCTTAACAACCCCAAATAAATTTTGATATAACAAATGTTTTATATAAAAAATTATAAACATTATCTGTGAGTTGTAATTAATTGATCAAATTTTTTATAAGTAATATTAAATATTACCTGGAATCCCAATTAGAACATAGGCATATTTTTGAACACTGTCGACGTACCCTTTTGAAGTTCGAAGTACATCGACCAATTTGTAAAAATCGAACTTATTCAATTGATTAAGTGCAATGCAATCAAAAAATTTTAATTAAATCAACCCATTTAATACAATAACTTTTAAATTAGTTAAGATTTTTATTTAAAACCGGAAAAACTGTTACCCATTGGATCCAAAAACCATCCAATAGATTAGAAATATTAGAAATAAATTGAAATTTAACAAAATGAAATTAAATTTAAAAAAAAAAAACCTATAATAATTGCATATTAATTTTGCTGAATGTAGATGCCTGTCAAACTTTAAGCAATAACTGTTATATAATATTATGTATAAAGTAATGTAATATATTAAAAAAACACACATATACACATATAATAAAAATAATAATTAGTGCACAAAATGCAAATGAATTTTTGTGTCACTTTTATTCTTATTTTTTTTTTTAATTGCTGAATACTTAATTATATTATATACTCTGTAATAAAACCTTAAACCTTATAGTTGTTTGGTAACACATAAAATAAACATGGAGTGAATTGTTTTTTTTAGAAAAATTACAAAATAAAGAAAAACAAAATGGTGATTTAAAAGCATCAAAATGGAATAAAATAAATCTGCGAAATTAAAATGCTAAAATAAAATAAAAAATATGTATTAGAAATAATAAAAACAAAAAATTAAAAACAGAGAAACAAAGTGAATGATGGTGAATATAAAAAAAATTAAAACACAAAATAATTATTTTTTTTTTTTTTGTAAGTAATCTTTTCTTTTTTTTTTATTTTTTTATTTTTTTTTTTTTTTTTTTTTTTAAGTTGAAATTAATTTTACACACAGGAATTATTTATATTACATAAATAAATTAATATAAAAAAAAAAAACAAAAAATAGAATTAAACAAATAAATTAGAAATGAAATAAAAATAATAAAAAAAAAAAAATGGTAAACAAAAATTTAAAATAAAATTAAATTAATTAAAAAAAAAAAAAAATTAACATACAATATGTATATAATAAATATATATTATGAATGAATTAAAATTTAAAAAACAAACATATTATGATTTTAAAATTAAAAATTATTTAAATAAAAATAAACAGTAAATTTAATACAATTAGAAAATGGCGTTTTGCATTTTTGTTTTTTTTCTGATGTGAATTAACTAATTGCATTCTAACGCATATTTTTTGACAACAAACAACGCGCTTTATTAATTAATTTATTGTAAAAAAATAATTACAGTTATATTTATTGGTATTAATAATTTAAATTTTAATTAATTATTTAAATTTTAATTAATTTTTTAAAAATAAAGCATAAGCTTAAGTCAATTTAAAATTATATTTAATTTATTAATATTGATGGTTTTAGTAGTCAGTGCCACTGTAAATAGTGTTACCACATTTAACTTTGTGTTGTGCAATGATATGTAAGAGTGAGATGTATAATAAGATCGTCAACATTTTTTGCAATTTTTATTGATTTATGTATGTATGTTGAAAGGAGTGCACAATATATATAGTTGAATGAAATATATTATTTGGAAATTTTTTTAATGACTTAAATATGATTAATGGAAAGAATTAATAAAAAAAAAGAAGCATCTGACATGTGACAGTTAATAACAAATTGTCAATGATGAAATTGTCAAAATTTTAAGACAATAAAACGATATGTTTCGAAACTTTAATACCGAACTTATCAAACTATTTGTCAGTTTTGGGAGTTTGAATCACATAATATCATCTGACATCAAGTAGTGACATTTAATGATAAACTGTCAATGTCAAATTTTTTTAAAATATTTTTTGAAAATATTTTTAGTACAATACAGTACAATTATACAATTATACTAATAAACGGTTTTTCAATTTGATAATTTTAAATATGAGATCTTTGGAAATACATTTCGAAATCAAAAACGAAGTGAGAAGTAATTCTGCAGAAATTTACTTTTTTTTAGAATCTGATTTTGATATGAATTGGATTTTAGAATTACAGTTATATTCAAATAAAACGCCTATATCAACTATATTCATTGTTAAATGGCTTTAAAATTTATCATATTATCTAAGTATAATATTTGAAAATAATTTGTGGAAAATTTCTAAAAAAAAAAATTTTTATAAAATTTGCATAATAATTTATGTGCAAATGTCAAGTGTCAAAACCTAACATTGTTACAATTATGAATACCCAAAATTTTGAAAATTATTTAAATTAAATGACTTTTTTTGCACATAAACAAAAAAAGTTTATTTTTTTTTTAAATATATTTTGAAATTTTATAACTGTACTTTGCTGACCCATTAAACCATTAAATACATTTAAAATTTTCCAAAAAAATAAAAAAAAAAAAACTCAACAAGTTTAAATTGCATATATGTAGCAATATTTACAGTTGAATTAATTTATTCAATTACAAATATATAAAAAAAAAAAAAAAATAAGCAATAACCAGCAGAAAACTAAATAAATTGAATGAAATCAAGCGAAAATTTAAAAAAAATAACGGCCATTTTGATTTCATTTTTTTTTTTTTTTTTTTTTTTTTTTTTTTTTTTTTTGATTTTATTGCAAAATGCGTTAAATTTTGTCAAAAAATGCGTTAATTTATAGCACACAAAAAAATAAAAAAACGAAAACAAACTAAATTTAATATTTATGTAACAATGTAATAAGTGTTTTTTGTTTTTGTAATGATATTTTGTTTGGTTTTTTGTTTTTTTTTTGTGTTATGTATTAAAATGATTCAATTATATATTAAATTTTTTTTTTTTTTTTTATAAATAAATAAATAATGTTATATACTTAATATAATTATCACAATTTTTTATTTTTTTTTTTTTTTAATTATGTATTATTTTTTTTGGGTCGTGTGTATTAAAAAAAAAAATAATAAACATAAAAAAATTAAATTATTATATAATGTTGGTAAAATTAAAAATTAAAATATATAAAATATACATATACATAGGTATTAATTAAATAAAATTTTATATATATACAACAGGACGCAGAAATAAACGAGCACATTTTTAATAATCTTCTAATATATATTATATAATAGGATATAATGAATTATATAATTAATTCCTTACATATTTTCTTAATGGCATATTTATATATTAGGCAAATTATGAAGTTATGATTATATAATATATTATAGTATGTTTTAAATTATAGATAGTGTGTAGTTAAATTAATTAAAAAAACAAAAACCTATTCATATAAGCACAAAATAAAGCGTTTCTCTGGCAAAGTTTAAATAATTGTAAACATATAAAATTAAAAAAAAAAAAACTGTTTTCCTAAAACATTTATTAAATTATTGATTTGTAAACCCATCATACTCCTATCACACCCCCTATCATACTTTACTACATGCAGCAAGTTTTTAGACCTGTCAGAATTACACAATACTATTTATTAATTTGTTTAATTTTAGTATTTAATTTGTTTATATTATATCATTTTACTTTAGATTTGATTACCATAGTGATTTGTAAAGAAAATTTACTTTACTAAAAACGTATGACCTATGTGTAAGAAGCTTGCACTTCCTCGATAAATAACCTTTTCATTTTAACCACGACTTCAGCTAGACCCTTTTCAAATTCTATTTCGATAAACCTAAGAACAACCCTTCTCTTATAAATCTATTAAAACCAAAACAACATTTGATAAATACTCAATATATAAATTTACTAAATAATTTATTTTATTAGCTTTCAAATTTGGTGGATTTAAATAATTTTTTTAAAAAAATTTACAGTTACTTGATTTTATGGACAAACATTCAAATAAAAATAAATTAAAAAAAATTAAATTCAATATAAACAATTCCTAAAATATAAATTAACTTTTTCGTTCAATATCTTAAAGTTTCAAGTTCCTTTAAATCATCCTACTGTAAAGAAAAATTTTGCACCCCACTGTACAAAATTAATGCAAAATATAAAATGGCAATGACTGATATATATAATAAATATGAATAAATTATTAAAAATATTATTTTAATTATTTGACATATGACTGAAATAACTGTTAACATATACATTTTAAATTTTTTTTTTTTTTTTTTTTTTAATTTTTAATAATTTACAGTTTATTTTAGTGAAAATTTTTCAATATGGAATATATGTAACTGTACTACAAGGCTAATTTTTCTCTTTAATATTTAAAAAAAATTGCACTATTCTTATTTGTAAAATTTTTCAAATTTAATAAAAATACATATTTATGATCAATTCATATTTTTGAAAAATATTATGATATGAATATATTTATTTATAAATAATAACGGTAAAAAAAAGGAAAAATTGAGTTTTTAATTTATAATTTTAAAGGGAATTATTTTTTTTTTAATAGGATTATAATTTAATTGTTCATCTTCCAAAAAAAAACTTTAATAATTCTATTAATTCCAGTACAAAATCGATTTAAATAATTTAAACAAAAAAAAGAAAAATTGGATTTTTAATATTCATCCACCTATTTAATAATATTTTTGAAATATTTACACGTTTAAAAGTTATTTCGAAAATAAATTGAATTTTAATTTTAGGTTTTATTGAAAATGAGCGGTTTTTTAAAATGATATATTCAGTTATTTTATGTAGGGTACAAAAATTTCCATATTTTATATGAAATTTATGAAATTAATTACTATTCATTTAAAATGGGTAAAAGTGTTTGGCAATTAAATTATTATTAGAATTGGAAATTAATAACCAAATATCATTAAAATTCAGTTTAATATTATCTATCTCTAAAATAATATAAGATGGACTCTTAAAGTATATCAGGTAGGTATCCAAAATATTAAACTAAATAAACAATATCCAATTCGAGTGAAAATAAGGGGATTCGGTCAAAATTATTGACCCCTAAGAATTTCTATAAGATTATGACTAATTAGACTTATTAAAACTTCCAATATCAACTAGATTATGAAGTATAATATTTATTTAAATTTGAATTGTTCACACTCATTTTACTTAATATTTGAAAAGTTCAATTTATGTCATATTATTAATTGGCATTTGACACACTAACGTTATTTATAAAATGTGACAGTTAAAAATATTTCTTTAAAACCAAGGGTTATGTAAAAAACTTTTTAATTTTCGAACAGTGCAAGAATCTGTCAATTATCGGATTTTTTTTTGTTAGGAACACGGGGAAATGATTATTTGTCCTTTTTTTGTAAAGGTCAGAGCACGATCAGAATACGCCCTTCATTTGTTCAGTACAAATATGTCAAGCACAACCGAACATAATGAATTTACAATGGCAACCTGTCATTTTTGCTACTTTACGTTCTAAATGTTAGATTTTGACATTTTTTGATTTTAATAGGAATCAAATTAATCAAATTTTTTAAAAATAAATATTACTTTTACTTGTACTTTTAGAACGTCAAGTAGCAAAAATGACAGATTATTCACAAATTTGTTAATTACATATGACAGTTAAAAAATTTTATTTAAAATTTTATTCATATTTCTTCTAAAAGCGTGTTCAGAGCAATGATCATAAAAGATTTTAAACGTACTATAAAGTTCTAATCCTACAATTTCCTAATTTAAAAATAATATCATTTCCTTTTAATGCCTCACACCCCACCAAATTAATTTTTTTAATAATATCCATATTCATTTAATGTTTAAAATCTTTCTCAAAATATCCGAAGTAAAGAAAAACAAAATATTAACTAATTCTATAAATTTTTTCTAACCTATTAACCTTCTTATTTTAAGACAATCTTTTTTTAAGTAGTTTTTCTTTAAATAAACATAAAATCTATGTTCAAAAGAAAAACTTCAAAAGATTTCCATCTAATCATCTTAAAAGTCTAAAAAAAAAAAAAAAAAAATGTAAAAAAATAATAAGAATAAAGGAATTTCACTTGATTAAATCTCGCTAAGAAAAACATTTTTAAACAATATTATTCTTTTCAGTTACCATGGTAATAATTTTTTTTGTTTTAATATTGCCAGCATATGCCAAATTTTATGAAAAATAAATTTCTGAGAATATAAGATAAATTTTTTGATATATTTTGTTAATAAATTATTATTTTTTATTTTAAATTTATATTAAATAAATAAAATAAATAGAAAAATTGTTGAATTAATTAATGAAATATAATTGAAAATGATTTAAATCTTTCCCAACTGAAAAATACCTTATATACGATGCTTCCCAACACTCATCCTATTTCTTTCCCTCATTTAACGTAATTAGTATTTTAAAAAGTTATTCTGATATGTGTGTACTTAACATAAATTTAAACTTTACTAGTTAAAAATAATAATAATAATAATATTAAAAGTTTTATTAATATTTAAATAGGTGATAAATCTTTTAAGAAAATATTATTATAAAAAGAAAGTATTTTGTTTTTTTTTAAAAAAAGTGAAATTTAATTAATTTTAATAAGTTTGTTTTTTTATTATATTTTTTTTTGCATTTGTAAACACCTCAAAATTTTTTTAAGTACATACTTTAACTGTACTCGTATACGGTTTGGTTTTTTATTATTAATTTTTACTAAGAATACCGTTATTTCTTTTTATATTTTTTTATTGTAGTAGATTTAGTTCTTTTACTCAAAATTAGTAATTGTAGAAAGATTATGGAATTATAAATTTCAAATATCAAATAAACAGTATAAACATTGAGAACTTTAGAAAGGTTCTATCATTCGAAGAAGTTGTACTAAAAAAGTCAATGTTTTGTATGTCAACAAAGTTGTCGTACTGAATGTGCTGCAGTCTCAAATTAACTTTTCGAGGCTGTAAGATTTGGCAGAATGAGCTCTTGGAGAGGAAAAAGAAAGTTCTGACATTAGCTTGCATTTGGGTAATAACAATACTGAACATAACAAGTCTCAGGTGATTGATGAGAAGGAAATTGAAGGTACAAATTATTTAACCTCATTTTGACTTATTAAACTGCTCACAAGAAAACATGTGTACAGTATACAAAAAACCGTATAGGGTCCGACTTTCTCCAAATATAGAACTACAGTATAATGACACAATCTTTTCAAGGTTATTTAGTATCATTGCTTGTGTTTTAAATTAGATTTTCACCAATCTTAAAACTCGGAAATAACAGTGTTTATTAAAAATGGAAGATTTTGCTATATTATAAAATTATGTACAATGCAACTTGTATTCTTTTTGTATTCTGAGTTATTCTGAAATCAGTATAGGGATCTTCCAGTAAAAGTCCAAATTAGTCTTGCATCGAAGAACCAAAGGATTTCACGAAATATTTACCAAAGTTGTTATTCTTTTATTTATTAAAACTATAAACTTGAAGTTCTGTTCAATTTTAGTTTTAAAGCTTCCTCAAGAGAAATATGAAGCTCTTAAAAAACTTGAAAAAAGAAATTCTTCTCTATTTTATTAATTTCTTTAAAAAAATAAAATTGTAGTAAATCTACTACAAATCAATACAAGAATAACAGTCGTTTCACACTCAAACGAATATAATATAAACGTATATCTTCAATTACAATCTATTCTACTATAGTTTTACCTCTCTTTCATTTAAATTTTTTTATAACTTTAAATAAAAGTTTTTTTTTATTTTTAATTTTTTTTTTTTTGTTTTTTTTTTTATAATCCAATTTTCTTATTTACTTACTTTATTTATTTAATTTAAATAGAAAAAAAAATAAAAGAAAAGCAAACTTAACTAATAATAATAATAACTGATAATATAATCAAAAATAGAAAGAAAATGAAAAGTTAAAAAAAATTTGTATATATATATATAATTTTCTTCATTTCCATTTGATTTTTCCTTAGTGAATAAAAAGTAAAAAAAAAAAATTTTTTTACTCTATTAAAAGCGTTATATTTTTTTAGTCATGTGACAATAACTATTCCGAAGTGAAGAAGGATGAAAATGAAGTAAACTATCAAAGAAGCAAAAATTTTTACATATTATTACCTAATTTCTATGAATAGAATAATTTCTATGAATATAATACAGTACAAAGTAAAATATATTCTTTTGTGTCAAATAGTGCCTTAATATCGGATCTACTCGGAAGAAGTATTTAAAAATATTTGTACCATTCAATAAATTAAAATCAGGAATTACATATGTCCTATTTAAGTGTCGCACTCACTTTTTACTACATTTCACTCTTATTCTATATATGCCATATGCTTTCATAATTTCTTGGGCTTCTAAAGTGCTAAGTGTAGTCGATGTCTTATTATGATATCGAAACGTGGGCTATTTAAAATAAATAACAAATATCAATGATCTTGAAAAATTTGAAAATTGAGTATATTTTAGAATCATTAGAAGAACATATATTTCATTTAAATTTTCACTCTTTTACAAATATTGACATTTCCTATATTAAGTGGAAGTAGTTGCTACTCACTTGTTGAATCCTGCGGCTAGTTAATGCTTAGAGCGATTCATATCTTACTATTGTAAGAAAGGGAAAACTTTAGAAACTACGAATATGAATGAGCTCAAAGAAAATTGAGTGGGACAAGTGAATATAATTAGTGGGATAGGAAGTGAATAATAATTCGGTTCTAAAAGAGACACTGCAATTCAATTTTCTCAAATAAAACTATACATGAACAAGTAGTATTTCTTCGAAAAAATTGGATTTGAGTTTCAACTAACTTTTGTGTACTCATGAGTAGTTTTTAACAATTAAGCTCAGTAAAAACCACTTACATAAGTGAAATCAAATCCCCGTTAGATCATTACCCGTTGAACTATTAGTATTCTTTGAAAAAATGAGATTTTTAGATTAAGCTCATTTGTGCGTACTCAATCCATTATTTCATCAACCCAATGAGTTGTAGTTAACAATTAAGCTCAGTAAAATCCACTCACATAAGTGAAATCAAATCCCCGTTAGATCATAGATCTTGTCTAATAAAAAATATATCGTACAATTGTATAAATATTTTGTAATCTTTTATGTCGTAAAATAAAACAAATCATATAAAAATATATTATACAACTCTTGTGTAAGATAATAGATGGCGCACAGAATTTAGCATTAGTGTAGATATCCATAATCTTACACATTCAGTGAAGCCGACTGTAGTCAACAGCTTAATGAAAATAATTATAAATAAAACTGAAGCTTATTCAAATAAACTTGATGAATGCCTATAATAATATTGAAATAAAAAAGGTAGTAATCGGTAAAAATCTTGGAAGTCATTTGATTGATTTTGAAAGTCATATAGAAAAATTTTAGAAACTCTGGTAAAAAATACAAAAATTTAACAATTGATTTTTTACCTCATATTGAATCATTTTGACAGTTGAATCATTTGACAGTTTTTACCTCAGCAACTGATCTCTTGTAAAACCCACCTTAGATATAATTTACATAAAACTCGACTTTAGATTTTTGTTTTTTTTTAATAGTGCACACACACACACACATATATATATATTATAAATATATTCAGAATATTATCGTGAGATAAAAATGGACATTTTCTTTTATATAATTTAAAAAATTTTAATATTTAAAAACTTTTTTTTAGAATGGCTTTAAAAAAAATTATTCGTTATTTTTTTTTTTAAAAGTTTTTTATGAGTGAAAAAAAATTGTTTTTTTTTTTAATTTCAAAGAAAAGTTTTTTTTTTATATATATATATATTTTTATGATGATGATGAAGATGCTGTGCTGACACATAAGGATGTTGAAAAGAAAATGTTTCTATTTTTTTTTTTTTTTTTTTTTTTTAACATTTACTGTTATTATTTATATAAAAAAAATATATATATATATTTTGTTGTTGTTGTGCATGCGTGTATCAATTTCACATGTTTATGTGAAAAGTTCCTTAGATTTTATAGGAAAATTAAAAAAAAAAAACAAAAAGCAATGAAAACGAGGAAGAGTGTAGTAGAGTAGACTGTGTCAACTCTGGGATACCCGTATGACCGTTATATAAACATTATACCATTATTATTATTATAAACATTAATTTTCACTTTTGGCAAAATTTCAAACATACCAGATTTATTAGATGTAGTATAATGCTCATATAAAAGAAGGAGTTGTATGGCAGCTACTCGATACCTCTGCAGTAGACCAAACAAATTTTGCAGTAACTTTGGCCATTACACTAAACTATTTTTGGCAAAATTTCAGACACCCAGCTTTATTAGGTGTAGAGTAATGCTCATATAAAATAAGAAGTTGTATGGCAGCTACTCGAACCCACTGCAGTAGACCAACCAAATTTTGCAGAAACTTTGGCCATGAAACTAAACTACTTTTGGAAAAATTTCAGACACGCAGCTGTTATAGGTACAGAGTAATACTCATATAAAAAAAGAAGTTGTATGGCAGCTACCCGAACCCATGGACCAAAATGGCTGGTTTTAAATAGCGATGACGGCTATTGCAAAAAAACGAATTTGCGAAAATTTCAAGATCCTAGATCCTTTAGTTTTTGAGTTATCGTGGTGACGGACGGACAGACGGACGGACGGACAGACGGACGGACGGACGGACATACATAGCTAAATCGATTTATTTTTCGATTCTGATCCGATCCATACACTTGAGTCTATATCTACCCCCCCTCCTTCTCTGCGTCACAAACGTAATGGCAAATTTATTATACCCTTGGACTATATAGTCATACGGGTATAAAAATATAAGATTAGAAAAAAAAAAAAAAAAAATTAAATCACAGGATTAGTTGCCTTTTTTATAATAATAGATACTTTAACAAAAAAATTTCATATGTTGGATTCAAATTTAAAAAAAAAAATTAAAAAGTGATTTAAAGATTATATCTATCTATAGAATTAAAATTTATTATGTATAAGTGAACATGTCAATATTTTACAACACTTTTATGATAATATCGAGAATCGCTTTTGTTAAAATTTAATTTAAAGCATTTGTTGTATTATTTTATACCAGACCCAAGAAGCCATGGCTTAACTATAAATTCTAATTTAAATATTTTTCAAAATAATTTTCAGTTCCTATTTAATTCTATGTCATGTGAATATGTCATGTCAGGTTCCCTGAAATAAAACCAATAGACTTTATTCCATTGTTATATTTGAAATAAAGCCAAAAATCGAATTTTGTATTAATGTAATATATTAATTTTGTTATTAGCTACCTTCAAAATGCAAATAAAATGCATCTTGAAATTCTGAATTAGAATGAATTTTAAAGTTGGATTCACAATCAGGATTGCCGCCTTTTCCACAAAATTTGTGTATATGTAAATGTGAGATTCTGAATTAAGAGGGATTATTTTTTATATGAAATAAGTATATAAGTATATTTAACTTACTTTAAATTCTTTACTCTAATTATTTAATTCTTACTTCAATTAATTGTATTCATTTTAGTGTTGCATCGAAATCTAGTTTCAATAATTTGTTTAGCGTAAGTTTTAGGATCCAAGAAACTTTTGGGATTAAAAGAAATATTAGGGTTAGTAAAAAATATCAGCGTCATTTGCAAAGTCTTTCCTTATTATAAAAGCATTTTTTTTTTTTTTTTTACGGGGGAATTGAAAGCTCGAAAGTCATCGATTGAAACTGTGCAGTGTTTCTATGGGTAGTATGCGATTTTAACACACCAAAACAAAACCCGTTTTGAGTCAAACTTTAGGAGAGAACCTGTGATACAAATGTATAGTTTGGGTACAGGGATGGGGATATGAAAGGAATTGGGATTATGGTGGAAGTTATTGGGAATTACTGGGAAAGATGTTATTATTCTTCTTAAAGCATTCATATTAAATTTAATTAAAATTGGTTGAGATATTAATGAATTATTAGAAATTGACATTCGCGTAACTCATAAAAACTTTAGACCCTATGATACTTCAATCCAATGAAAGCTACTCCTCATGGCTACCCACCAATATTCTATAACCACATTTTAACTTATTCCGACACTTAGAACACAAGATTTCTAGAAAAGTCCGGGGTCATTGTATGGCAGCCTCCTGATCTCGTGGTTCGATTTGGCAGATCTACGAATTTAACCCAACTATTGACAAAGAAGCATTCATACCAAATTTCATCATAATCAATTGAAATTAACAAGAGTTATCATGCTCACAGATACACACACAAACACCCAAAAAAATTTTCGGAAAATTTAACAACTTTTGTTAGGACAGAACAAATTCCAATTGTTTTTTTTTGGAACTTATAATCTTTTTTATAATCTTTAGGATTGATAATGAAAAAAAGGTAAAAAAAAAGAACTCTATAAAGCCAGCCCATGCACAAATTATAGTTTGAGTGCAATTAAAATCGCCAAAAATAAAAAAGTAAAATAAATTGAACTAAATTTGAATTATACATTACGTTAGAAGAACTCCACTGAATTTAATTCCAATTTAATTCAAATAGGTATATTCAATTTGTCAACTGGATAATAATAATTTCCCTTCCAGTACATTTCCTCTATATACTCAGACCCATTTATTTCATAGTTGAGAGGATTAAGTTCCTCTAACTAGTACACATCTCTTGGGATTAAGCCTTCCTTTTACCTTTAAAAAATTTACATAAATTAAATGATCTGTAAATTTTCTAGAGTTTTATGAGTACCATCCAAATCGACTGACCAAACAGACAGTTCCAAAATACAAAACCTATTTAACTTACCCACATTTGGTTAAAATAATTGAACTAAAAACTGGACATAGAAAATAGACTATAATAGTAATAAAAAACAAGGCATTGTGCAATAAAAACCAAAATAATACTAAACATTTAAAAAATACAAAAAAAAAAAAAAATATTTTAGAACAAGACAACAACACATCAATATAATAAGTTTCATAATAAAAAAAAAAAAAAAAAAAAAAAAATTTGAAACTAGCGATGATATGAGCTGATTGTTGAATTTGTACTTGAAATTAATAGCATTTTTTATAGTGGGTACTTTTGTACCTTTTTTTTCATATTTTTCTATTTTTTTTTTTTTTTTGTAGCCTAAAGATTTCCCTTCAACATTACAAATATATCTATTTCTTTCTTTTATATTTAATTTTTTTTTTTTTTGTACTATTCTATAGTGTTTGTTTTTTTTTTTAATATTTTCGTCTTCGCTTTACAACACAGTTTTAAAGATCTTCAAGATTTCATTCTATTTCCTTTCAATTCAAAAAAAAAAAAAAAAAAAATAACTTCTTTTTTTTGTCTATTATTAACAATCTGAGAATAGAAAAAGCTTTAAAAAAAAAATCGCATAAAAGGAAAGAGACAGAAATAGAATAAAAAAAGACAGATATATAAATAGCAAATATAAAAGCGAGTAAAAAAGAATATTAAAAGAGCACACAATAAACACCAAAATATAAAAAAAACGAGGAAGAGTGTGTCAACTCTGGGATACCCGCATGACCGTAACATATACATTATATCATCCGGTTGATTACTTTTGGCTTTATTAAGTGTAGTGGAATACTCATATAAAATAAAGAGTTGTATGGCAGCTACTCGAACCCTCTGTCGTAGACCAACCAAATTTTGCAGAAACTTTGGCCATTATACTAAACTGTTTTTGGCAAAATTTCAGACACCCAGCTTCATCAGGTGTAGTGTAAAGCTCATATAAAAGAAGGAGTTGTATGGCAGCTACTCGAACCCTCTGCAGTAGACCAACCAAATTTTACAGTAACTTTGGCCATTATACTAAATTGTTTTTGGCAAAATTTCAGACACCCAGCTTCATCAGGTGTAGTGTAAAGCTCATATAAAAGAAGGAGTTGTATGGCAGCTACTCGAACCCTCTGCAGTAGACCAACCAAATTTTGCAGTAACTTTGGCCATTATACTAAACTGTTTTTGGCAAAATTTCAGACACCCAGCTTCATCAGGTGTAGTGTAAAGCTCATATAAAAGAAGGAGTTGTATGGCAGCTACTCGAACCCTTTGCAGTAGACCAACCAAATTTTGCAGTAACTTTGGCCATTATACTAAACTGTTTTTGGCAAAATTTCAGACACCCAGCTTCATCCGGTGTAGTGTAAAGCTCATATAAAAGAAGGAGTTGTATGGCAGCTACTCGAACCCTCTGCAGTAGACCAACCAAATTTTACAGTAACTTTGGCCATTATACTAAATTGTTTTTGGCAAAATTTCAGACACCCAGCTTCATCAGGTGTAGTGTAAAGCTCATATAAAAGAAGGAGTTGTATGGCAGCTACTCGAACCCTTTGCAGTAGACCAACCAAATTTTGCAGTAACTTTGGCCATTATACTAAACTGTTTTTGGCAAAATTTCAGACACCCAGCTTCATCAGGTGTAGTGTAAAGCTCATATAAAAGAAGGAGTTGTATGGCAGCTACTCGAACCCTCTGCAGTAGACCAACCAAATTTTGCAGTAACTTTGGCCATTATACTAAACTGTTTTTGGCAAAATTTCAGACACCCAGCTTCATCAGGTGTAGTGTAAAGCTCATATAAAAGAAGGAGTTGTATGGCAGCTACTCGAACCCTCTGCAGTAGACCAACCAAATTTTGCAGTAACTTTGGCCATTATACTAAACTGTTTTTGGCAAAATTTCAGACACCCAGCTTCATCAGGTGTAGTGTAAAGCTCATATAAAAGAAGGAGTTGTATGGCAGCTACTCGAACCCTCTGCAGTAGACCAACCAAATTTTACAGTAACTTTGGCCATTATACTAAACTGTTTTTGGCAAAATTTCAGACACCCAGCTTCATCAGGTGTAGTGTAAAGCTCATATAAAAGAAGGAGTTGTATGGCAGCTACTCGAACCCTCTGCAGTAGACCAACCAAATTTTGCAGTAACTTTGGCCATTATACTAAACTGTTTTTGGCAAAATTTCAGACACCCAGCTTCATCAGGTGTAGTGTAAAGCTCATATAAAAGAAGGAGTTGTATGGCAGCTACTCGAACCCTCTGCAGTAGACCAACCAAATTTTACAGTAACTTTGGCCATTATACTAAACTGTTTTTGGCAAAATTTCAGACACCCAGCTTCATCCGGTGTAGTGTAAAGCTCATATAAAAGAAGGAGTTGTATGGCAGCTACTCGAACCCTCTGCAGTAGACCAACCAAATTTTGCAGTAACTTTGGCCATTATACTAAACTGTTTTTGGCAAAATTTCAGACACCCAGCTTCATCAGGTGTAGTGTAAAGCTCATATAAAAGAAGGAGTTGTATGGCAGCTACTCGAACCCTCTGCAGTAGACCAACCAAATTTTGCAGTAACTTTGGCCATTATACTAAACTGTTTTTGGCAAAATTTCAGACACCCAGCTTCATCAGGTGTAGTGTAAAGCTCATATAAAAGAAGGAGTTGTATGGCAGCTACTCGAACCCTCTGCAGTAGACCAACCAAATTTTGCAGTAACTTTGGCCATTATACTAAACTGTTTTTGGCAAAATTTCAGACACCCAGCTTCATCAGGTGTAGTGTAAAGCTCATATAAAAGAAGGAGTTGTATGGCAGCTACTCGAACCCTCTGCAGTAGACCAACCAAATTTTGCAGTAACTTTGGCCATTATACTAAACTGTTTTTGGCAAAATTTCAGACACCCAGCTTCATCAGGTGTAGTGTAAAGCTCATATAAAAGAAGGAGTTGTATGGCAGCTACTCGAACCCTCTGCAGTAGACCAACCAAATTTTACAGTAACTTTGGCCATTATACTAAATTGTTTTTGGCAAAATTTCAGACACCCAGCTTCATCAGGTGTAGTGTAAAGCTCATATAAAAGAAGGAGTTGTATGGCAGCTACTCGAACCCTTTGCAGTAGACCAACCAAATTTTGCAGTAACTTTGGCCATTATACTAAACTGTTTTTGGCAAAATTTCAGACACCCAGCTTCATCCGGTGTAGTGTAAAGCTCATATAAAAGAAGGAGTTGTATGGCAGCTACTCGAACCCTCTGCAGTAGACCAACCAAATTTTGCAGTAACTTTGGCCATTATACTAAACTGTTTTTGGCAAAATTTCAGACACCCAGCTTCATCAGGTGTAGTGTAAAGCTCATATAAAAGAAGGAGTTGTATGGCAGCTACTCGAACCCTCTGCAGTAGACCAACCAAATTTTACAGTAACTTTGGCCATTATACTAAACTGTTTTTGGCAAAATTTCAGACACACAGCTTCCATAGGTAAAAAGTAATGCTCATATATAATTAGAAGTTGTATGGCAGGTACTCGGACAGACGGACGGACGGACATACATAGCTAAATCGATTTATTTTTCGATTCTGATCCGATCCATACACTTGAGTCTATATCTGCCCCCTCCTCCTTCTCTGAGTCACAAACGTAATGGCAAATTTATTATACCCTTTAACTATATAGTCATACGAGTATAAAAAGCGAAACAAATAAACAAAATATGATGCGTGTTGATTGTGTGTGTTGGTGTGTGTGTTTGTGTGTATATTTATCTTAAATATATGTTTAGTTTAAGCAAGCTACTGTATCTAAATATGCTTAAGCTTTTCTTGTTGCTATTATAAAAATGTTTGCTCTTTTTTTTTTGTTTTATTCTGTGTGCTGTGTTGAATATTATGAATATATGATTGTGTGTTGGTATGTTTATTTCTAATGTTTGTTTATTATTTTTGCTTTTTTTTTTGTTTTATTTAGTTGTTTGGTGTGATTATAATATTATTCTATGGTGTGTATTTTTTTTGGGCGCTTTTTTTTCCTAAATTTTTATCATTGTTTTTTTTTTGTTTTTCTTTTATTTTGCTGCTTCTTGATTATGTTTTCTACGGTTTCTTATCTTATACATACTTAATATCTTTTCCTATATCTTTTTTTCTTATCTTAAAGAAAAAAAAAACGAAAACAAAAATAAAAAATAAGAAATAAAATAAAAAAAAAAACAAAAAATGATTTAAGAACATATTATAGAATGTTTCATTTTTTCATTAATGCTTCCCATACACAATGGACCAGGTTTTCAATTTCGTACGCGTACTTGCGAAGTTGAATCGTGTATGGGGCAAATTGAAAGACCATTTTGAAGGTTGAAAAGTTGTTTGGAAGAAAATCAAAAAAGTTTGATGTTTATGGACGGAGTCTTTTGTTTGCATTTTTAGTTGTATCGTGCATAGGCAATTTAAATGTAATTTTTTTTTTCTTTTTTTTAGTATTTTTCATTTTTTAACACGAAAGAACATTGAGATATTCCGATTTGGAAAAATAATAATACTATAATGTATAAAATAACAAAGAATTAAGTAAATTATTTAAAATAATTATAAAATTAAGTTAGAAAAATCTTTTAACATATAAAAAAATATTAAATATCATAATTTTAGAAGAAAAAAATGAAATAGGCAGAACTAAATATTTAAATTAAAACTGTTAAAAATTCAAAATTGTCAAATAATTTTAACATTTGACATATTTATCATAAGTTGAAAACCTGCCACTGTGTATGGGATGCATAAAATATCTAAAGAAGCTTCAATTTAAAAATTTTAATTTTAAATAAAATATTTTATTCAAATATTGATCTGATTTAATGAAATAAAATTTTTAAATCAGTTATTTTTTCTGATAATTGACATTTGACAAAGCTGTGTTCTTTTGTTCGGACTCAAAGTCTAAATACTGCTTAAAATAAAATGACAACTCAAAACTCAAGAACCTTGATTAAATAAAATATGAATGTTCAAATTTTTAATGTTAATTAAGTTTTTTTTTTTGAGCATTCTGTACACAAAATTTTATTTTTTTTTATTTTAAAGGTAAATGTTTAAATGTCATAAAAAATTATAAATGACAGCAAAAAATGTCGTTCTGAACTCAAAAGTTAAAATTTAACAAACTGTTATTTGTTTCAGGCACAAAACAAAGTTCTGAAACATTGTGGAAATTGATAGAATTTGATTTTTCATAGAAAAAGCATTTGCGTAAACATTTCAAACATGTTGAAGCAATAAATAAAGTTCCTTTCAAAGCGAGTAAATGGCATTTTTAAAAATTCAAAAATAAATAAATGAATTTGAAAAAAGATTACGATTAAAGCAAAATTTTATATTTAATTCAATTTTTTAAAATCTACGTTTATTAAAAAATACAAAACTTAACTTTGTATAAACTTCATATATTTATAATATTATTTCAAATTAAAAATGAACGTCAAAAATCACAACGTTATTTTTTATATGTCAAGTATGTCAAATCCTGACCTAGAACTGAATCAAAAGAACACAGCTAATATAATATCTTGAAAGAATGTTTTAATAAGTTGAAATGAATATTTCGATACTCTTTAATATTCTAATCAACAAACTACTCTGTTCTTATTCTTGAAAACTTATTACTACTTATTAAATAATAATATTTTTTTGGAATTCAATATTTTACTTTCAATATTTCGTTTATAATATTTCAATTTCAAGTGCTTACATACGCTAGCTTATTGATTTGTTTTTAACTCTATTAAAGCTAGTAAAATTTAGGTGTTAAGGATTGCATTAAAACGCCCCAGCTGGGGGCTATAAAGTATTTTTAAGAATCAAAAGACTGATTTTACTAAGGAATAGATATGGGAATCTAATTTATAAACTTATTAACTCGACACTTTATTTTATACTCCGGAATTTTTTATTTCATTAAACTCATATGTTTTTATTATATTCATATTTCATAAATTAAATTAAATTAAAATTTTCCAAAAAAGTTATATATTTTCTTTCTATATCTAAATTGAAACATCCTGTAATATTCATTAATATTTATTTTTTTCTTAAGATAATCTCTGAAGTCCTCCAAAAAAAAAAAGAAACCTCTATACTTATAACCAAAAAATAATAAAAAAAAATGTTTATATATATTATATACCTACTTTCTTTTCATATTATTATTTCCTTTCTCTATCTATCTATCTATCCCTGTCTCTCTCTCTCTTTCTCAGTCATATTCTATCTTATTAATTCTCTCTCTCTCTATATGAATCTATCTTTATCCCTATAGAAAATATAAAAAAAAAAAAACACAAATATAACGAAATATATTAAAAATACGACCATTGCGTTCAGCAAGTTCATTCCTTTGAGTACTTAAATTTTTGGGCAATGATTATTATAATAATAGCACACTAGGGTAAATGATGAGAGTACATACAGAGCAGTAAGCAAGTATAAAGCATCACCGCGTAATTTCATATTGTATTTGAAAATTTATTTTGTTTTTTAATTTTTGTTTTTTTTTTATACACTAGGAAGCTTAGAAATGAACATAGGCAAAGTATTAACAGATATAAAGATTTTATTTTATATATTTTTTTTTTCATCTTTCCTGTTTTAAAATTTTTTCTTTGTGTATATATATATATATATATACACTTTGATATATATGTATATATACATATTTTAAATATATAAATAAAATATGAAAGGAACATAAAAAGATTAATGAATCAAGGTTTTTAATATAAAAAAAAACAGCTAAAAAAAATAAATAAATAAACGACATTATGTAACAATTTAGTGGTACGGTGTAAAATTTTTTTTATTTTTTTTTATTGCTCATTTTCTCCTGATCTCATATTCTCTTTTTAGTTTTTTTTTTTTTGCTTTTTGGTAAATTTTTCAAAAATTTAAAAAAAAAATCTGCATATAGAGTCACCCTGTCCGTCCATCCAAAACTTTTACATTGTGAAATAAAAAACTGAAATTTGAAACACTGGTAGGTTTCAAAATATTGATTTCTGTATCACAACCCGTTCCGGAGCTACCTAAGCTTCTAAATCCGAAAAAGTTCTACTTTAATTTAAATTGTTAGAACTAAAGTTCGGTAAGGACTATTTTTTAATCTGGAAACGGTAAAAGGCAGCTGCTTTTATAAGATTTAAAAATAATATAGGGTTGCCAAACCCAACAAACTTTTTTTAAAATTCTCGACGTTTATATCTTTCACTTGAAAGTTTGACTTATAAAAACTTAAATTTTTTATAAAGGTTACTTGAAAAATCATTAGTATTTGTGTTTCTTTTGGCAAAACTTGTAACTGGGAGTGGTTTGTAGATGAACACTAAATTGTGTTTCAGGAGTAGATAATTGTCAGATTAATTGTCATACATATATTTGACATTTTTAAACCATCTGTCATTTGAGAGTTAATCATATTTAATATATTCAAATATTGAAAATAATTGAAAAAATTAAAAAATTAATACTGAAATATATATACAAATAATATTTTTTAAAATGGAAGAAGTAAATGCATATTGGTCATATAGCCCTTAGTACAGCTAAATGTAAATTTTATTTAAAATTTAGCTTCCCAATTTATAAAAACTGTATAACTGTCAAATACATGTCAAAATTTTTTTTTTACGTAATACACAAAAATTAAAGCTCTAACATTATTTTTTAATACGTATTAACACTTTTCTGAATTCTTAAAAGTGTCCTTAAAATGGAAGAAAGTGCCTCTTGATTTCTTACAATTTTTCTTATATAGTAAATTACTAACAGAAGTCCTGAAAAAATAGTTATAAACCAGTTTTCCAGAAACTCTTTACCCAAAACGAATTCTACAATATTTTTTAATTTTTAAAAATGTACTTCTTTACTACACTTGGTTTTTTTCATTACTCTTTTGTTTTTTAAATTCAAATTTCGTTTATAATATAGAAAAAAAAAAAAAGAAAAATATTATCCTTGCTATTATCCTTGGCAAAAAAAAAGTGTAAAAAAAAAATGAAAAATGTCATAATTTTAAAAATATACCCATTAAGTTTATAACTTTTGAATTGTTCAGAAAAAAAAAAAAAAAAAAACGCATAATGAAGAAATGACAAATGAAAAAATAATTTAAGTAAAATTGAAATAAAGAAGAGCGAGGGAGAGAGAATGTATGTGAAGATAAAATAGAGGGTGATGATAAAAAGTATAGAATTAAAAAAAAAAATATTTTAGAATTTTCATGAGATGATTTTATTTTTATATTATTTTCTTATTCTATTTTTGTTCTTTTATATTTAATTAGAATTAATTATTGGGTTGATGAAATTGCACAAAAAAAAATAACTGTTTTCTTTTCATTTAAGTTTTTTTTTTTTGGTTTTTTTTTTTTAGATCCCTGATGTTTGGTGTAAATAAAAAGACAGAAAAAAAGAAATGAAGGACAACTGGTTTAATTCACATAATTTAAAAAAAAAAATTGGGTTGAATTTCTTTTGCTTTTTATTTTTAATACTAGTTTGCCTACAAATAAAGTCGTGTGTATTTTTAGAATTAAATTGAAAATTTTGTTTAATATTAAAATATCATCATTAGTTTTTAATTTAATTCATTATTTTTTTTAAATTCTTTGATATTTAAAATGCTTATAATGGACAATATAATACACTATAATAAGTACGAGTAAGCATAATAAGTAAGTTCATGTCAAGATTATGGATTCACATTCTGTCCAATGTGTTTCCTAAAGTTGGTAATTCGTATGTGTACGACTTAATTACATTTAAGAAGAATATTAGCAATTTTCTCCTTAATACCCCTTCAAGTTTCCCCCATCCCCCATAATCCTAAATTTCCAAATAACCTCCTCACAATCCTAAAATCCTTTCATATTCCCATACCTGTAACCAAACTGTACATTTGTTTCACAGGTTCCTTCCTAAAGTTTGGTTCAAAAAATGTGTGGTTTTGGTGCGTTAAAGTCGAACCGCACAGTTTCAATGGGTGGCTTTCGAGCGTTCCATTTCCTCGCAAAAAAAAAACTGAACTTCATAAGCATTCTTTTTTAATAAAAAATGCTTTATAAAATGAGTTTTCAATTTGTTGATTTATAAATTCTTTCAGTTGTATATAAAGAGACAGTGCAATAGTTCTTCTACTCCCAAAAAATTAAAGTAATTATATCATTAAAATTATTTCAATTTCGTGTTTCCTTTTTTCATAAGTTAAGATTAGGCTATACATAGAATGCATATGAACACTCATTTAGGCTAAGATCCCATTTAAGTAATCATTATTTTCAATAAGTTGTTGATTTCACAATTGCAGTTATTGTATAAGATTGTGAATACACTAATGCATGGGCTAATTCCGCACAAGAGTAATTTGTATACATTATTTAATATTATCTAATCTTATATTACGATATAAACTTTTACGATAAACTTATTAAAATAGGTTTAAACCCTAGACCTTCCATTTGCAAAATCGGCTTCTAAACACTAGGCTAAATTACGGCCTTCTATTGAAATTGAAATTGTGATATATGTTAAATATTTTTGAAGTTAAACGGAATTCGAAAACAAGTTCAATGTTTTAACCTACTTGACCTACTAATTTATTATTCTATTTTTCATATAAATTGATCAACCTTTTTACTTATTTTTTATGTTAATTTCAAATCAGAAAAATTAATAATATAATATAAATATTTTATAAAATTAATTCTACAACGATCAGAGAATACGCTTTTGCATAGATTTGTGCTTTTGTTTTTTAAAATATGCCTATATAAGTAAATATTTCAAAGTACTGCAAATATTGCATACTTTTCGGCGAATAATTTATTGAAGAATTTTTTTTATAATTATTGAATTTTAATTTTATTGAATTATTATATATATGATTATTAAATTTTAAAATGTATATATATAAATATATTAAAATGTATGCAAATGCAGAAATACCTAATTTCCCTAAACCTTAATCCAACACTATATACTTAACCTAATTTATAATTAACAATTTTATATATTTAAAATAGCATTTTTCATTTTGAATTACCTGAAAAGCACCACTTCCACCACTGCTACCGCCACCGCCTCCACTTCCACCCAGAAAAGGATCTCCTCTACCATCGTCTAAGCTGGGTACATCCAATGTATAACCAGCACCAGATGGTGAAGATCCTTTACCAGGAAATGATGTACTACGACGATATTTGCTTGGTGAAATTCCAGGCATACCACCACTAACACCACCAGCATTTGATGCATTACCAAATGGTGAATGTGGTCCCGGACCACCACCACCCGGTGGATTTGGTGACATTTGTTTTCGATTCATGGGTGGTAAACAACCGCCCGGATTACCGCCACCCATTGGATTTAAATTTGGTACAGATCTGCCACGATTCCATTGTGATGACATATGATTTTGATTTGGATGCTGATTATGCTGTTGATGTGGTGGTTGTTGTTGTTGATGTTGTTGTTGTTGCTGTTGTTGTTGCTGCTGCTGTTGTGGTGACCATGGCATATTTTGATTTGCTGCCGCTACAGCTGCAGCAGCAGCGGAATTAGCCCATGCCGGATATGAATTTTTATGATACATATTGGGTTGTTGTTGCTGCTGCTGCTGCTGATGTTGATGGTGTTGTTGTTGCATATTTTGTGGTGATGGACTATTTGAGAGCATTTGTCCTCCATTACCGCTTGCATTACCAGCGCCAGACATTGAACGATTTGGTGAAAGGCCATGTGAATAATTGTTACCGCCACCACTTACACCACCGCCACCACCTCCACCACCTTGCTGTTGTTGATTTAACATAACGCGTCGATGTTGATGATGTGGCATATTAGAATTACCACCACCACCACCACCACCATTGTACATTGATGGATTTGAATAATTTTGATAATTATTAGCACCAAAGCCATTTAAGGGTCCCGGTGGCATATGATTATTATCGTCATTACCAGATGGCCACATTGGACCTAAATTTGAACTATTTATTGGATTACTATGATGATCCAAAAATCCAACACCACCAGTTGCGGTACCATTTAATATATTTGCTAATGTTCCATTTGAAGAATTTAAATTTAAATCACCAATTGCCTTTGCAACAGCTTGTTCAATTGGTGAATGTTGTTGTTGCATTGTCATTAGTTGCGGTTGCGGGGATTGAGATTGCTGTTGTTGATGATTCTGTTGTTTATTATTAATATCCAAAAGACCAACAATACTGGATGAATTTGTATTAGTTAACATGGTTGAATTACCACCATTAAGTATAGATGTTGTAGCTACAAAACAAAAACCAAAAAAAAAAACAAAAAAAAAGAAAGATTAACAAAATTAATTATTCTCTTCAAAGTAGAGAAATTTTTAGATAAGAATTATTGATTGCTATTAATATCCTAGAGATATATAAAAGTGTAAGACGACATTTAATCTCCCCTAAGATTAATTATTATTTTCCAAGTAACCTCTTATCACTGATATACCTACATAATTTAATTACGTTAACGATTTATAGTAAATTTTATTTTAGGGGAGGAATACAAAAAAAAAAAAAACAGATCAAATATATTTTACCTTGAAGATATTCTCAAATTACTTTAAATAGGACCGCACTTTATAGGATAATATGAGCAATATGGAAAATAAAAGATAATATTTAATAAGTATTACCTGTTAATATATCGTCTGCTGTACAATTTTGTTGTCCACCATGACCACCGATATGTATTGATGGCGGTGATGACACCATTATATTATTACATTGACCAGCCGCATCAATTGTATCAATTGATGTTGATACAACTGATGATACTATGGATGATGCAGCAACTGCAGCTGAGATTGATGTTGATAATGACGGAGGTGTTATAGGTGATGATAAACTAAAACAATCGGATGTAACTGCTAATGATGATTGATTTTGAATTGATGCTGCGACTGCTGCTGCGGCAGCTGCTGCAACAGCTGCTGATGATACTGATGTTGATGAAGGTGTAATTGTTGTGTCGGAAAGTGAACTAGTTGAAATTGGTTGCAATTGTATAACATTTGATGCTGTCGAACAAATATTTGATGAATTTTCATCATTAAATCCAATTGAAACTGTACTTGTCGGTATTGTAGCTCCCGCTGCTGCTGATGAATTTAATGCTGTTGCCGCAATTGATGGAATCGGTGATGATGATGATGTTAAAACTGATGAGGCAGTTGAAGCAGTCAACATACTGCTTTTGAGAATTTTTATATTAGATTTATTTGACTCTATTAGACGATTATTATCAATTTGTTGTGTGATATTTGTTGTTGAATTTGTTGCAATAATATCTGATATGGATATTATATTTTGTGTTGTTTCAATAATGGCAGCTTGACTATTATTTTGATCTGATTTAATAATATTGTATTGGTTTTTGTTGATGTTGTTATTGTTGCTGTTGTTGGTGGTAACCAATATTGGCATACTTTATTTGATGATAAAAATTGAGTTTTTGTTGTTCTTTGGTTGTTGTTTTTCAATTATTTTAACATTAAATATCGATTGTATGGTTCATTGATAATGTGGATTTTTTTCCCTGATTTTAAAATTGATTTTTTTTTTATTTTTACAACTTTTTTTTTTTATAATTTTTCGGGTTTTATGGAAGAAAATCAACAAAAAATCACACAAAATTTATTTTAAATGGTTTTTGTTTATGGCTTTTTTTTTCTGTTAGCAATTTAATATCATTTTTAAGCTGTCCTTTATTTATTTTCAATTTATTTTTAATGTTGCTATTTTCTCTTAAGTTTTTTTTATTTTAATTTCAAAAGTAATTCCTGGAAAATGAGAAAAAAAAAATATTTTATATAAGTTTAATTATTTATAAAAAAATTTAAAACTTTTATTGCATCAAAAGAAAATATTATGGAAAATTGAAATTCATTGGAAATAAAATCACTGAATAAAATTTGAAAAAAGAGTTATGAAGAAAATTCATTATTTTTATTACTAAAGTTTTAATAAAAAGTTATTTTTGAAGTAATAAGAAGTGTATTTCGGGCACGTGTTGCTCCCTCTCTTATCAAATTACATGTGTGGTAGAGAACTGTATATAAAAATATTTGAATAAAAATTAACAAAAACATCAACTGGTAAAACACAATTTCCAATTTACAAATTTTAAATTGAAATTCAACACATAGCAAAAATTAATGAACTATAGTTAATAAGGGCTTTAAAACCTTTTCAATATCCAAGATAAGAATTTTCAAACTATGGGATTAAACTGTGAAGACATTTTGAATGATACCCAAAATCTTCATATAATTTTAAAAAAATGCTAAAAGAACTTCACAGGATTCGAAATTCAATGTTATTCAATGTTAATGTGTGGATTCAATGTTAAAACGATGTCCCTCAATTTTATGGGTACTTTATTACATAAAAGTGTCCCAAGAACCATTTAATTTGACAAAACAATTATCCTAGAAAAGGTTGCCAAAAAATCTTATTTTTAGATTATTTTAAATAGTAGAAAACAGACTCCTTTAAATGATCAGGCTTAGAGCCTGATCATTTACTATAGCTTCATTCATGAACTATAGCTTCTTCCATTGTGATAAAATTTTCTACTGCTAAATTTAAGCTTTGGATCAAGTTATGTAGCCGCTAGTACATCAATTAGCAAACTATAGTGCATGAATTAGCATCAATTATGAGCAATTCTGGAGATACAATTACAATAACAAATTGTATCTCCAAAATGGCTCAAACTATTGAATTAAAATTCATTTTAATATGTTCTTCAAAGCTTTGGCTACATTTCCCATTGGGGCATGGTAACACTTCTTACATTATTTTATATTATATTTATACTTAGCTTTAACTTTTATAAATGATTACAAAATAAATATGTTCATGTAGTATCTTTCAAAATTGCTGCCCTTAAATTCACACACAAATTTAATTTGAATTTGTATCCGACAAACACACTCTCAAGAAACAAAAACCATAATTGATGTTCCAATTTATTAAAATGAAGATGTATTTTTTATCCTATTATTAGAAGTTTTATTTTTTTGTAAGTGCTCACACTGGTAATTAGTCAACTGATAGTCTAATAAGTCTGTCTATAACGTAGGAACCTGTTGACACAGGCTGTACTCATTATAATCTTAATATTAGAATTGATCTTAATGAATTACAATTATACATACAATTTAAACATAATATAGTTCTAGACCTTATAACATGTAGAAACGTCTTAAATTTACAATAAATTCAATCCCATTTTTTTTATATTGTAAAAATTTTATATTTTAAATATAAGTGATTTTAATATCTGCGAGTTATATTATTGAATTAAATTATTTGTTTAAAAAGTTATATTAATGTATTTTAATTTAAAATATAGAATTATTAATTATGTGTTATTCCATTAATTTGAACCTAATGGCGAAAGGTAGCTGAATTAAGTCAAAAAATAGATTGCACTTTTACCATGGTTCGAACCTGGAACGAAAGGTCGGTACTCTAAAAACTGTGCTATCAAGCGCTTTTAAAGATCAAATAATATTGTTTAAGAAGAAAGAGTGGAAATTATTAATTTATTATGAAAGTTTTGTAACAGGTTATGATAGAAATTAATAGGATTTAAACAACTTTAAACCTCTTAGAAAAGAAGTAATAATTATTGCAAGAAATCTCTGTAGCTTACAATCATAAAATTATGAAAGAGTTGTTTTTTGAAGCATCTTTAAAACTTTAAAGAAAAATCTATAAATCTAAAAGAAAATCTAAAATACTAGAAAGAATTTTTTTTTTTTAAGCGTTATCTGTTCAACTGTTAGGCTAATAAGCCTGTCTATACCATAGATGCATGTTGGAACAGGGGGTCATATTATATTCATGTTATTAGAATTTATTTTAATGAACTCCTCATACACTTTAAATATGCGATAGTACTAGGTCTTATAACATGTAGAAACGTCTTAGATTGATTTTCAATTGATACAATTCCAATTTTGTTTATATTGTAATATTTTGTATTAGAGTTATATGGTATTCTATATCTGTGAGTTACATTATTCAATTAAATTATTTGTTTATATTTTGCATTTGTTTATATTGTTATATTAATGAATTTTTTATTAAAGATACATAATTATTAATTATTGATTAAGCCATTAATTTGAACCCAATGGCGAATGTCGAACCCAGTACCTGAGTCGAGTCGAAAACCAGAAAAGTTTTTTTCACTTTCACTGGGATTCGAACCCTGGCCTTTCACGTGAAAGGTCGACATTTAACAACTGTGCCACCCTGTCGTTAAATTTGAGTTAGTATCTAAAATTCAAATTTATACAATGAAAAAGCATAATTACTTTTCATACACATTTCTCAATTCCACGTCACCCCAATTTCCAGTTCAATTTCAATTACTTTTCATCTTTGGTTTCCACTAAATAGTATTCAAATACCTAATATCTGGTCCTTAAGTGCACTTAGTTATACCTTATATTAATTATATAGGACTCATTTAAAATTTTATGAAATATAAGTATACAAGGTAAGTCTATTAATTTGTTAAACTTGTATACTGAGTACATTCTAATTATAATTTTGTAAAAAATTAATTCTGTAAATAAAATCCAATATAAAATACAATATTATGTAAATATTTATTTTCACTCTGTTCCAACTTTCAATATGTAAAGAAAATGCAGATAAACAAACATTAAGGGTAATTGTGAAATATATGAACTTATATACACTATACATATATATTATATATATACAATGTATGTACTTATTCACATTCTATATAATAAATCTTAGTAACGGTGAATGTATTTAAATACTTGTTTTATTCTATTATATAAATACTGCATTAAATAACAATTACTTTATACTGTCATTATATTTATTTATTTATATATACACATTTACATCATTATATAAATGTATATGTACATATATTAGTGTGTAAAATCTTATGACTTAATTTTAAAACTTTTAAAAAATTTTCTAATTTAAATATATAGATGTGAAATAAAAGAAAATATTTAAATTGATAAAATTTTAGAATAAATAATTCAAAATAAAATTTAATTAAATTATTACTATTTTTAAGTAATAAATAACAATTATTAATTTTTGTATATAGGTTAATTGAATTCAGTTAAAATTATATATACATATATATGAGGTAATGTTAATGTGAATATAAGTAAGATGTAAATATGTATATATATAAATGTATATATATATATAACATGCATAAATTGCATGCATTTGATATTTTAAATAATTATGTGTAAAATTGAATATAAAATATTGATATAATAATGATGATTTTGGGAATTTTTTAATTTATTCCATTATTGTGTTAAATATGATTTTCTGCCTTTTAGCATTTTTAGCAAATTTTCAAAAGATTTTGTAAAAATGTGCCTATATAGTTTCATTCTGTCCGTCCGTCCGTCCGTCCGCCGTCCGCATGTTTACAAAAACTTTTACATCGTTTGAAATAGAGAAAAGAAATTTTAATGACGGGCAGGTATTGCAATAGAACCTTTTTCTGTAGCCCCATCCGTTAGAGAGCTACAGCTTCCAAAGTCGGAAAAAGCCCTATATTTAAATTGTTATAACAACAGTTCTGCGAGGTAAGTATTTTCAATCTGAAAACGGTAAAGCTGATATTATAAGATTTTTAAATTTTTGAAAGACAAATGAATAGGGTTGCCATACGGTACTAAAATTTACCATTATGCAAAACAAATTTTTTTTTGCAAAAGGCCCTACATATTTTTAAAACGGTTCAAGCTAGAGTCTTGAAATTTTGCGGGATTATGGTTCACAAAATTTTGTTGTCCCGTTCCCTACTTAGGATCTATAAGGGCTCAAATCTTGAAATTTTGCTATTTTTAAACACCTGCAACTTGAATCCAATTTTTTGGTTAACAAGGTTAGATACTCGAGACAACCTTCCCAATTGAGGGACTATTAGGACTTAAAAATTAAAAATTTACCGTTTTTATAAGTAAGCATTTTTATAGGTAAGACTTAGTCACCAGTGTATATATCCTAAATTAAACGTTAATACTCAGTATGAAATACTATAAAATTTTGAAAATGTGCTTTTTTAAAAATTATTGGTTTTTTTTCATTACTTGTTTTTAAAATATTTAAAAAATGTGCAAATATTGTCTATGTTCGTACTTCTGTCCATCTGGATGTTTGCAAAACTTCTGCATCGTTTGAATTTATTTTATTTATTTATAAACAGTACCCTTCCACATTCATTGTGATAAGCGAGTGATTCAACTCTAACTTCTCAGGTGAGGGAGGCACTTTATTTTATATTATGATAGTAATTTTAATGACAAAGATTATAAATTATATTTTTTTTATTAAATATGATCCGGACAGGATTTGAACCGGAGACTTTTAGAAAAGGCCACGCCTAACCACTGCACTACACCGATCAGTTCTTTTGAAATAAAGAAATTTCAAGTATGGACTGGTATCACAAAATGATGAAAATGATTTTTTTTTTGGAATACCATTTTCGTTAACCCCACCCGTTAAAGAACTGCAGCTCCCAAAGTTCAAAAAATACATTTAAATTTTAATAACGTATATTCTAACAATTACTTCTATTATTTTTTTATTCTAGAAACGTTAAAAAACAGCTGATTTCACAAATTTTATAAATATTTATTGTTGTAGTGCATGTAGTGTTGCCAACTTCTGGTCCTATATTTCTCCCAAACGCTTTCAGTTGGTAACTTAAAAATTGAAATGGAGTTATTTTCTTGCAAATATAAGTGTATATCAATTATTTAAGAAAATATTTATGTGACGCTCATAGTTTAGAAGTAAAAATCTAAAATTTTTAAACATCTGTATTTTGACTTTCTGTCCAAATTTTTTTGATGTATTGTAAAAAGAAATTAAATCTCCAATATTATTATATATATTATATCCAAAATTATTATTATATACTTCAATATATGTTAACAGTTTTTCTTAATTAAAAAGGGATGCCTCAAAATTTAAGAAAGGATCACCTAATATTTTACAATTATGGTTCATTCAATTAAATCCTAAAAAAGTGAGAAATTATTGTACATTTATTTTTAACACACTCTGTACCCAAAACTTCTTATGAAAAATTGTTTAATTTTGGAAATGTGCTTTATTAAAAACCCTTGGTTAATTTCCCAACTTACTTGATTTTAATTAAAAAATAAAACAAAAATATTACTTTATAATATTTTGTATTTTGATATTTAAATTATTTAATAGCTTCATAATTTAATAAAAAAATAGAACAATATAAACTATATATGTAAGATAATGTAATAAAATACTAATAATAAAATAAATTATAAGTATGTATTAAATTCCTTAAAAAAATTAGTTTTACAGTATTTTCATATACATTTACCAATTATTTTAATTATATTTAATAAAATTTCAGAAATTTTATAATTAGAAAACAGAACTTTTATTGCATATACAGTACACATAGTTCAAATTTTATAATTACAATATTATGTCAAAATGTAGGTCTCATGTGTCAAAAAACGTAAAAATACATTAAAAATATATACATTTATTAAAGTAGTACTAGCCCCCTTAAATGTAGAAAATAAAACATTGAAGGTAAATCTTGAGAATTTGTTACTGTGTTAATATAAAAGTAAATTGCTGAAATGAGTGACAGTTCTTCTTTCAGTTAATCTTTATCCAGCAATTTACTTTTATATTATTATTTTATATATAATAATAAATTATCAGACTTAGTTACCAATCCACCAATCTATACCAAATAATCTTCTATTAAATATATATATTGACTTCCCTTCAAATCTTGAAGAACCTTAAACTGAAGGAAGCATATGTCAGATTTTAACAAATTTCTCTATATATAAAAATTTTAAAGTATCTTCAATTTTTTGAAGGTGCTTTTTGATTTTGAAAAACAAAATTAATCACTACAAAAGGATTAGGTTATTATTAAATAAATGACCACAAATGATTTTACCGATATTCTGTGTTATTTTAACTATAAAATACTACTGGAAAATCGTTCAAATTAATTATTTCACGCAAATTTTTATAATATTTTAAATAATTACTCCTAGCATATATCTTATCTATATAATATATCTTATCCAGCATATATCATATATCTTATCTTGTATCTTATTGTATAAATATATCTTGTATCTAAATTAAACACAATTCTTGAAATTCAATTCCACAAATCAAATTAAAAATTCGAAATAATTAATCTCAATTCTAAAATAAACCATATGCAAAATAATATAATTTCTAAATTCCTTTCCTAATGAATTATACTAAAATCAATTAATTTCAAATAAATTTAATTAATTAATATAATATTATTTTTAAATTTTACAATAAATTCTCAAAATAAATAATTTATTTATTTTCAATTAGATTTTGATTTTAAAGAAACTGAATAAATAATAATATATAATATTTATATTAAATAATAAATTTATATTGTAAATATTTAAATAGGTATTCATACTTATATTTATTCTAATTATTTAATCAATATTTATATATATATTAGATTTTTTTTAATTAACCACTAATTAAAAATCCAAATATTGAAAAAATAATTTTTATAATATTATAATTTATAAATAGTTTTTATATTTAAAAATTTTAATTATTAAAGTATTAATTTATTTAAATATTTTATTAAAAATAAAAATTTTATAAATAAATAATTATTAGTTATTATTATAATTATTATATATTTATTCAATTAAATTAACCGGAAAATTTTTAATTATTAAAAAAAAAATTTTTTATGAAAATAAAATAATAAAATAATTCTTAATTATGAAAACTTTAATATTTAAAATTTAAAAAATAAAAATAAAAAATTTTAATTTATATTTATTTTATTATTATAAATTAATCATTCATATTAATATTAAACCATAAAATTAAATTAATTAATTACAAAAAAAAAAAAATATAAATTAATAAATAAATACTACCAGATTTCCGCAATCATTCTCTGTATTACAAGTATAACCAAAAAAGATATTAAAAATATAATTAAAAATTAATAAATTAAAAATTATATTTTTAATTAAAAACTTTCAAAGTTAATTTTAAATTAAATATTTTTAATTTAAATTTATATTTAATTAAAAAAATAGGTACTTTTATTTGGAAATTCAATTCTTAAGTTAAATTTGCATAATTTAAAGATTAATCCTTCAGTGGTTTGGAAAATATTCGGATTAATGGAAAATTTGGATGAAATAATTTATTACAATAAGACCTTTACATGCATATTCTTGAAGACTTATCATATCACTAACGAAGAAATACTAGTGAATGAATTTTATATAAATGTATGAAAATGAAAAGGACCCAAAAAATCTTGGAATCCATTATTGACCACTTGTGATTTAAAAAAGTTTAAAAATTTTAGGTCCCTAAATTAAGAGAGTGGGCTTAAAATTGAAAAAGAAGCGTGAGGTGATACGTATCTTAAACATTTTTCAATTGACTAGGTATTAAGTACAAGGTAAAAGTTACTAAAAAAAACATAAATTTATTAATACCAATCGCAATTCAAAAAAAATATTCTATGGCATTGTTCCGATTTTTTCATATTATTATTTATTTCAGTTTCAGGTTTTTTTTATTTATTCTTTTCCCACCCCTTTAAGAAATATAGGACATTCACCAAGTCTATTTAAACCAGGCTTCAATTTCTTTAACCGTTATATTCACTAAACCGTTAATTACTCGGCTGTAGCTATTGTATAAGATTATGAATACACAAATTTTAATTTTGTGCGCCATCTATTATCCTAGACAAGAGGTATTTATATATTTATATTAAATCTTATTTTATATTACGATATAATTATACAATTTCTTAATTAGATATGATCTGACCGGGGTTTGAAACTGAGACTTCCCACAAGAAAGGCGGCAACTTTGCCACTATCCCATTGTCGTTTCAGATGTTTACTCAACCTATTTGAGATTAATAATATAAGCTTTTGCTAGGTATGGAAACTTGGTTCGGTAACTCATAAACTAAAAGAGTAATAGATTATTAAAAACTACTAAATTATCATATAGTGTTGTCAATTCGTACAATTTTGGTGGTATTTTATCCACTCTACACAGTTTACAATCTTGACTAAAAATTGTACACTAAATATACGCGTCATTTCCAGATTTGCAAATTTCACAACTTCAATTAAAATAATAAAAATTTCCACCCCATATATAAATGATATACATATTTAAAAATTAATTTATTCCATCTGTCAAATTAGGTGATAAAACTGTCATTTTCTATCACCGTTGTTTATTAATATTTCGTATAATTGTGAATTATTACAATCACAAATTTTTAATTTTTAATACTTATTATGAATTATATTTCAAACACAATAAAAGCAAAATGATGTAACAAAAGAATATATCAACGATAATGAAGTTGTTATATATGCTATATAATATAAATTTTTTTACATGTATGTATATGAGGTAATTGATATATATGTTTAAACTCTAAAAATATAAATATATATATATATATACGAAAGAAAAATAAAACGAGTAGTTTCCTTTTAATTTCACTAAAATTATTACTTTTTACAAATACCAGCACTTCGTCTGCGACATGCTTGTACTCGATTAAAAGTATAGGGTCTTTCTTCTATAAATAAGTAATTTTGCTGAATTTTATCGACGAACTTTCATAATGATATTTATGTGCCTCTGTTTTATTGGTAGAAATTATACTATATTTTGTCTCTTTCTACAGGGGCGATCAATCGTCGGCATTTTCATCAGAAACCCCATGAAGTGATTCCATAATACTTTACACAATATTATTTGAATGAAATGAGTATAATTTAAATTAAAAAGAAAATTAAATATTTAGAATCTTATCTGACCGATAGACCGCCACTAGTGGTTAAAGTGGCGGCTTTTCAATCGAAAAAGTCTCGGATTCAAATCTTGGTGAGATTATAACGACTTATTAAAAAATATAATTTATAATTGATATCGTAATAGTTTATAACATAATATAAAATAAATTTAACTGAGATTCACTCACTTATTACATTGTATGTGGAAGGGGACTGTACATAAATAAATAAATTTGTAATCTAGGTCAAAATTAATAATGCCCTGCACCATTAAAACTTACGAACTCTGAAAGATCAAAAGTAAGTATTACTGAACATTGTACGAATAATTAATAATGGTGTCTATTATGACAGTCAATCAACTAGCATATATCAACTAGTTGATAGTTGAAAACTTTTATCAACTATTAAAAAAATTAGTATTGTGAAATGTAATTGAAAAAAAATTTTTTTTCATTGTGAATAGCTATTGATAAATAATTTTCTATTGTGAATTTAACTAATTATTTTGACATTTGTATTTCATTTTGACATTTGAAAATTTTTTTATTGATATAATAATTGACAACGGACAACTAGATTGTATTTTGCAATAATAATTTTGAGTACATGGTTGATAGTTAATAAATGAGTTCACAATTTTTTCTATATAGTTGCAATTCACAATACGATTTCAAATTGAAAATACTTTCAAATTGATTAATACTTTTCAACTATCAAGTTGATAGTTGACTGTCATACTTGAGGCCAATGTGTGCTGTGTATTTTTCAGTAATCACATAATTAAGATTCGTGCGTTATTTAACATTAAAAGAAATTTAATTGAGGTTAAAAAATTTTTTACATAAGATAGGAGAATGCCACGACTAAGATAATTAAAGCAAATTACTCATACTTAAAAACAAATACAATTATTTTAACGAGTGTAGTCCTTAAAATAAAACGAACAAGTCATTTTCAATCCTTCCCCTTAGTGTTTAACTATTATTTAACTTAAAGTATTTTAGTTATTGATTTTCCTTTATATACAATATAATAAATTAATAGAGAGTTTCAAATTGATTGATGTTTTCAATTTATTTGTTTATTTTTCTAATTTATTATTTTGCCTTCAAATAATTTTTTTTTCTTTTTTTATTTTTTCTTATTAAAATAATTTTTTTATTTCAATTTCAAATTTTTTTTTTACATTTTTGTTTTAACCAAAAAGAAAAATCAATCGATTAAAAGTTTCACAAGTCTCAATTTCAAACTATGAAAATTTTTATTATTCACTTCTATTTTGAAATTTATAAGGGTCTTCTTCTTCTCACACGTTTCAATTTTTTAACATATATTTTTATAACTTTTCTAGAGATTCTATTACTGAATGACGTAATTAACAAAAAAATAAAAGATTCTTAACTTTGAATATTGCATAACTTATAGGACACGAGAAAAGAATTATTTTTTTTTTTTTTAATTTTCTGTGAAACTGGAATAATTGAATATTTTTTTGAAGGCGTAGATTTTTAGAACGAGAACCTACAACACAGACTGCTGAAATCTTTGATAAGCATGTAAGGCTTTATTACCTTGAGAAATCACATGCTTAAACTTTTAATTTATAAGTCTTATCACTTATATAGAAATTTTAGAAAACCTTCTGTGAGGAATAAAATCAAATAAAAAATTAAATAACGGTAGATGCTGGGAATATGATATAAAATTTATTTTACTTTTATAAACAAGTTGGAAAAGACATTTACAATATTAATATTAATATCTAACAAAGTCTTCTGCGAAGTATAAGAATTAATTAAAAAAAAATATAACGGTAAATCCTGGGGTTATGGTATAAAATTTCTTTTAATTTTTAGTAAGCTGGACAACATTCACTTTTATTTATGGATTAGGATTTATCACATACATTTAATTTCATTCACTTATTTTCGATGAATTTTAAGAATAAATAAATTATAAGGGCAAAAGCTCGTTTGACATATTTCTCTTATCAAATTTAATTGTTACTTAAGTTACAGAATTTATAAATTTTTAATTATAATTAAAAATTATTTATTTTTTGTAATAAGTAATTTTGTTAAATCGCTTGAAAGAATTGTTTTAACATATCTCCTTCTTAGTTAAGAACGTACGCAGTACACCAACTTTCAATTTTGTTGATGACCATTAAAATAAAAAATTTAAACATTGAATTTGAAACATTGGAAGGACAAATCTTTCAAAGAAACAAGTAAACTCCAATTTCGAGTTTAGTAATCAATTAGAACATGTGAAATCGAGGAATGCAATGCTTTAATTGCATCGTATCGACTAATGGCATATATGCGCCGTAGTTATACGTCTTAAGATTATGCAGATTTTATTTCAGTCAAGCAGATATATGTATAAATTTAAGACAGAGTTTTACATTTTTAATGGTATTTTAATACTTAAAAAAGTTTTTTTAGTATTGTCAATTTTATAAAAACAACTGAATTCTTAAAAAGCAAAAATTTTACAAAAAATATTTAACTCTGATTGGTAGGCATTTATCAATCCAAACGTTAACTTCATTGAACGCTATCCATTGTAAAATGGCTGGTAAGTCCACAAAAAAAAGTCTCCAAAACCATAAATAACAAACAATTTTACAAGTTTGTATGAATATAATGGGGGCTGCCTTGGGAACTGATACGCTGAAAAATGTATCGGATTCCTGATTTTGTAACTAGGAGTCTCTTTAGGAATTTTGTAATCTACCCTCCTAACATTTTTTTATACATAATATGTCAGCAATGTATTTGATTTGGCAACTTCTTAACTTTCTCTTACAGACTTTTATAAAAAGTGTTTGTTAGGTAGATTTTGCATATGAAAGAAGTGCCCAAAAATGTGGGACTTTTTTATTTTAATTTTACCTACTGTTTTCGTACAGTCATATAAAACTTTAACTAACAATCACCATCACCACCTAATACACCAGCAGAGTTACATAAAATATCTTTTAAATGAAGTTACTAATTTTTACTCAACTTCTATCGAAGAAAGAGCACTACGTCACCTTGAGTAGCTGTTATTTTAATATACTTATGTAAAAAGATAGTTTTCCATATTTTTTTTATATCTTTTTAAAGATATTTTTTTTATATCTGAAGATAAATTGCGAATACAGTATACACGTATATCTAGTATAAATCACAAATCAAAAAGAATATTTAATGTTGTTATATTGCCACAAGAAAACTCTAGTATAATATTAAATAATATATTTTAAATTCAAATGTAAGGCTTCCTTATATAAAACTGTATGTCCTATATAAAACACTCTTCCTTATAAAAGAATGTTTTACAGTAAAAGATACTTTTACTTAAAAATTCAATATCAAACCAGCTATATACTTAGTTAGTTTAAATTAAAATTAATTTTAAATATAGTTGTTACATATATATATATATATATATTTTAAAACCATTGTTTATGTGTATATATACCCTAATTATATACAAAAAAAAAATAATTATAAAATAAAGAAAGTTTTCCTTTAAATATAAATTCATTATTAAATTAAAACATTTTGTTTTTTTTAAATAACTTCTTTAAAAAGTATCTTAAAACTCTTCCATATTTTTTTTTTATTTTTTTTTGGCTTTTTTAATTAATTTTTATCAAAATAAAATTTTCAACTACAATTATTTTCTTATATTTCTTTTATTTATTTTATTTTTTTTTTTTTAAGAAAATATCATTATTTAATTGAGATTTTCCTATTTAAAATATATACTATTATTTTGTATATAAGTATGTAATTTTTTTAATCTAAATAAACATTGATTAAAAAAAACATAATATAGAAAGAAAAGTCAAGACTTCTAAGTTTCTTTTCATCATTTTCTTACATCTTCTTTAAAAAATAGAAAAAAAAAAAACTCTTAACCACATCATATTGAAAATCAAGAAAGCGAGAAAAATCATAAAAAAAAAAAATAAAAACGAATAAAAGAAAATATTCTATTTTTTCATGACTCAGTAAAATGACGCCATAACTATTCTTTAAGTTTCAAGAAATGTGTATAGAAAGGGAAAAATCTCTTTAATATTGAAAATGAAAAGGAAAAACTTCAAAAAAAAAAAAAAGAAAATCACAACTCATAACTTTTCACTTTAAAACAAAAAAAAAACAAAAAATAAAAATGGAAAAGCTGGAAAAATAAAAAGAAAATTTTTTGAAAATAAATAAAATAATAATAACTTGGAAAATAACGTTACAACAGTAATTGAATGAAAATATCTTTTTTGAATATTATAATTTTTTTTTTTTTAAATTAAATTAATATTTGATTATGTAACACTTCAATTTTGTTGAAAAAAAAGTTACTTTGATAATTGAATAATGAAACATATGATTGAAGATAGAAAAGTTTTGAATATCAAATAATATACATTTATCTGTTAATGGGTTAACAATGCGCGTTTTTGTAATAATATCAAATTTTTATATAATAATAGTTATTCTAGCATTACTATCCGATGTTATAAGAGTTTCTTTAAAAATTGTAACTTTCTTTTAATAAATTTATAAAAATAATGGGGTTAGAAAATAAAATTTGAAAAAGTTTTATTGAACATGAATCTGTACCGCAACGGGTTAATGGTAAAAATTTGGTCAAATGGTTTTTTGTCTAAGTTAAAAAAAATTTTGAAACTTTCTTTTCAATCAAGATAATGGAAAATTAGAACTCATTTAGAAAAAAATAGTAATTATCAATCGTGGGGTCACAATAGGTTAAGAAATTACCATTTTAGTTTTACATTCAATTCCACTCCATACATTTCCGCTGTCAAGGGCAGCAAAAGTATAGTGTAGAAATCTTAAAGAAAATCGATAAACTAATACTTTTTTTCAAAAAAGAGCTTTTAAGCCGTCATGGGTTAATGAATGCGACAATTTTGTTCCTACTACGTACTTGTTTAATTTACATTAGACTCATAAAGTCATAAATGTTTAAATTCAAAAATTTGAACTAATTTAAATCCAATAGCTCGAACTGTTCAACTAGTTCGATCCAATTTTCTATCCAATTAGAATCATAAGCTCAAAAAAATTTGTTGTGCCGAAATAGGTTAATCAATAGAAAAAACCAAGTTGACCCAATTCAGATTTAAAACTACTTTGGAAGTGTTTGGGGTTGTGAAGTGAACTTTTAATCGAATATGTGTATGATGTATCAAGTTACTAAATTTAATTATAAACTGTATGTATGTACATATATATTCTCATAAAAGTCTTTAATTAACCAAAAAATCACGTAATTTGATCATTACATTCAACATTAACCATTTTGTCTTCATTCAACTGTCAAATAAAACCGACAGACTAACAAATAAAGTATGTAAAGTCATATAACAACTTTCAAATCTTTGAATTTTCACAAAATTTCCATTTTTAAACTTCTATTTTTTGTTTTTTCAACTTCTTTTTATAAAAAAGAAAAAAAAAACAAAATTGAAAAGAAAAATAAATTTTGTAACCACATAGAGTAGAATATAGAAAAACAAAAAAGTTAATACTATATATTTGCGAATAACCAAATAAAAAAACTAAAAACCAAAACCGTCTATATCTAATTTACTTTAGTCTTTCTAGTTTCTATTATATATATATATATATATATATATATGTATATATATATATATATATATATATTAAGTAATAAGAGGAAGAGTTCCAAAATAAAAGACAAAATTCTACTGCTCTACTAACTGTGTATGGAACCAATAAAATAAAAAAAAACTAAACAGTTCGTAGATATTTTTGTAGAGTTTTAAAGCTTCGTTTACACTTTGGGTTCTTTTATTTTCAATTTGTAATGAATTGAATTAAGTACCTAAAAACTTTCTAATTTTGAGGTTTCTGCATGTTTTAATGTACAATCACTTTTATTAAAAAATTTTAAAACGTATTAAATGTCAGGGAGTCATACAAAATATTTACACAGAATACAGAAAAAAATTTCTCAGATAATTTTAAATAATTTTATACAAAAACGTTTTTTAATCCGGTTTTTGACCTTATTCACCTGACATATGTTTTATTGGATTGAAATCCAATACAGAATTAGTATTTCAGAATCATTTGTTTGAAATTTTTATTCCTTATATCACGAATATATAAGAATATATATCATTTCTTGGAAACAGTCCCGCTTTATCGGCTGCGTCTGAAGTTTTTATCAATTTTAATTAAAACTGCTTCTAACTCATATAAATTGCTCAACTACATAACTCATTATTAGCTTAGCTGACTTTGGCTGCCAAAACTGTTTTATTATATTCTGAAAACTAATAGAAAATCAAATAGAAGATTTACTTCTTTAATTACTGCAAGATGCGTCGATACTCTAACCACTGTCCCACCCAAACAATCAAAATAATCAAAAAGGTACAAGTTAATATACAAATAGTATTATTGTACAAGTTTAATAACATATAAATCCGCTACAGTATAAACAATGTAAACACTGCTTAAAATATACTTAATACTACATTCTCTTTCTCTTTCGCTCCAAATAATGTATTTTCTTTTACTCTATTATATGCATACTTTCTTTTTACTATTTCATTTTCAATCAATTCAACTTCAAAAAGTCCAATTTACAATTACACTATCTTTTATATATATATGTATGTATGTATAAAAATATATGTATATATATTTATACAAAAAAAAATAAAAAATTATATAATAGTTGAAAATAACTTTAGTTTTATATTTTTTTTTAATGTTATAAGTTTTTTTCTTTTTTAACTTCTTTACTTCCAAAATAAAAAAAAAAATCGTATATAAAAAAGGAAGTTGAATACATTGAAAACGACATATAAAAAATTACTTCGACCCTGAATGACATACATTTCATTGAAAAAGTTCTCAATTCATTTTTCTCTCAATTTGTACAAAAACAAACAAACAAACGTCAAACAGTTAAAGAGTAGAGAAACTGATTTTGAATTTTTTTATTTCTTAGAAAACAAACATGGCAAAATTAAAATCCTTTTTTTTTTTTTAATATTAACTTAGAAAATAAAATGCGAATTTGATTTTTATGTATATTTTCTTTTATTTTTAATGTTTTTCTTTTTTTCCGTTACTTTTCAATTTTTTTTTTTGTTGTTGTTGTTATTGTTGAAATATTTTACGCGTTAAACCTAAAACAGATTAAGATAGAATTGAAATAATTTTTATTTTTTTTTTTATAATTTTTTTTTCTTTAGAAAGGATTTTGCTCCTTATTATTTTTTTGTTGTTATTCTTTTTGTTTTTTTGTATGTTTGTGTTTGTGTTTGTATGTTTGTACTCCCTTTTATCATTGGGACAATAATGATGATATTTGAAAATTTTTGAACTTTTTGAAAAGAAAATCAAAAAAAAAAAATAACAAAAACAAGAAAAACAATAAATGAAAAGAAAATAAAAATAAGGAGCCAAAAATACCAGATGGGGTAAATTCATATTCTTTCAGTTTTTTTTTAAGTTCAATACTGTTTTAAAAGTAGGTGTGGTGCGTAACATAGCAAGAAAAATGATCAGAAAAAAAAACTTTATCTTATTAGACTACTTTTTTTTGTATTTTTTTGGGGGTGCTGAATAATTCAATTACTTGTTGTATTATTAAAAAATAAAAAGAAAAATAAAATAAAAAAATAAAAGATTGTTGCAAAAAAGTTTGAGATAAAAATAAAGTACAATAATAGAATGACTGTGTTGTTTTTTTTTTTTTTTTTATTATTTATTTTTGCAAAATAAATGGAGCTGAATAATATGCTGAATGATGTGCTGAATAATATAAAAAGAATAATAATCAGAAGGAAAAAAACGACTTTAATGATTTATAATATTTTTATACATGTACTTAATTTATTTTTATAATTTATTGAATATAGGAATAATAAATTCAATATTATAATGTTTTATATAAATTTGATATAGAAAATAGCCGGTGGGCGTTGCTGCATTTCACAGTATTGGTTTTTAATTGATGTTTACATTATTGAAAAAAAAAATAATTCAAAAATTATACATGGTAAGTTGTCCCGTAATTGTGCCACTGATTAACGGAATTTGAGAAAAATCTTCTGACGCTTTCTTTTAAGTCAAAACAGTACCTATCGTGTGGTATAATTCATAACATGGACATAATTCCATTTGAAATTTTTTTTTTATAAAAATCGTCGTGCCAATATGGGTTGGCAAATTCTAAATTTTTTATTAGAATAAACTGTCCAAGAGCAACATGAATACAATATTTAAAATCAATTGGTCAAACCGTTTTTATTTTAGAACAAAAATGTTTCAAAACTTGCATAACAGCCCAACTCCGCGGTCCGGTAGCTCCAAATTGTAGATCGGAAAACTTACACAAAAACCTTTATAAACAAATTTTCAGTATAATCGACTGAGCAGTTTCTGGAGTATATATGCTACAAAAATGCACTTATATATATATAGATAAAGGTTTGAATTTGTTAAAAATCTATTTTTAGACTATATGTGCGTCCCACCCGTTGCGGAGAGCAACCTTCTTCAAAAGTACGAAAACGTCGTAACTAATCTTAAATTGTTTTAAAGCAAGTAAATGTTTTTAAACTGAAAATGTCAAATAAAAGCTTCTTTTAGATTATATATAGAGCTTTATAATTATATTAAACTTATAGTGTTGCCATATGGTATTTTGGTTTACTTTCGATTTCAGCAAATTGGTGACTCCTTATATTTTTCTAACGGTATAAGCTGAAAACTTGAAATCCACAATAAGGCAAATGCTGGATTTTATCGACCTGACTCAATAAATTTTTTCTTGCACCAACCCAAATGTAAGAGTAGTACTTCATCACAGGATATAATTATATTTGTGTGTAGTTCTCTGTTTAGAAGTGGGAAAAAGCAAAAACTTAAAACTCCTTATTTTTAAACTGCTGAATAGCTGAATAAAATCTAACGTGAATGACCGTTAGTAACCGTTAACCTAACTTCAATAACAGTCTTGAATAACCGTCAAGTTTATAACCTAACTTGAATAACCGTGAGGTTATATATTATTTATATTTTATTGAAGGAAGTATCTCATGATTAATAATATTCTAAAAAAAGTTCTAGAAAATTTAGATGTTACATTTTTTAATTATAATTATGTGCTATTTAAAAACCATTGGATTTTTTCATTACTTGTTTTATATTTGTTTGGAATTATTTATGAGAATTTATTCAGCAAATCATTAACATTGTTTAAAAGTTTATATAGTTAACTAATGATGGTTATAAATTGTTATTTAATTTTACAAAAAATATTTAAAAGTTTTGGTGTCAAAGTTTTAAAAACTTTATGATAATTGGTATCAGAAAAATAAGTTTAATAAAATTTTTAGTTTTTATTGATTGCCAATCAATGAAATTTCTGGATTTTAAGTTATATTTAGTAGATACTATATTATGTATTTATGTTAAAAAGTTTTTTGTTAATTAATGTCGATCAATTAAAATAAAAAGTGCTAATTGATATATTAACTAAATAATGGTTGGTGAAGTGTTTTGTAGATTTTGTAGTTCAATAACCAATGAATTGTTCCCATTCTCAGTTTCGAACTATTAAAAAAGCTCAGCAGTTTTGAGAAGAGCCCTTTTTTTTAAGCGCTAACTGTTCAAGTGTTAGGCTAATAAAGCAGTCTATACCACAGGTTGTAACAGGGGTTCGTATTTTATTTTATTCGTGTTATTAGAAATGATCTTAATGAATTCCACTGGCAATTTAAACAATTTATATGTAATATTTTGTATTTGAGTTATATGGTATTCTTGGTCTATTATATCATTCAATTAAATTATGTGTTTATATTTTGTTTTTGTTTATATTGTTGTATTAATGTATTTTTTATTAAGGCATAATTTACTTAAATTCTATGAATAAGTTTCATTACCTTATCAAAACATCTAAAATAGAAAAATTGCTCAAATATTTTGTAATAATCGTAAGTTAAGTTTTACTTGTTTTATGGCATCACGTTTTAAGAATAAGATGTGATATTCGATTTTCTCGAGATAGCTCAATGATTTTGTGCGTGTGTCATCCCAAATATTGGAGTGTTACAATATCTTTAACTTAAAGCAAATATGTTTAATATTCGAACAAGAGATTTGGACAATTGGCCAGCATTTTTAATAAATATATTTCATAAATATACACAATTTGATCTAAGTTTTATTTCGTTTATCTTAATAAATTTTTTAATAAAAATCAGTACACAACATTTTTTAAAATTTTAGTTTACCATCATTAACCTTCATATTTCGAATTTCATCTAGTTCCTTATATCCAAGGCGTTGAAGATTTATAATAACAATTAAACACTAAAACATTCAAAATAAAATTAAATTAAGACAAAGGTACAAATAATAATAGATAGATTTAACAATTAATTTTAAAAAGAATGAATTTAAATTTTATAATATTTTTGAGAAGATTAGTAAAATTCCATCCTCAATTCAATTGAGTTTCAAGGAAAGACAAAAATTATTTAATCTTGTGAATCCTAATGAAACAAGAAATAATCGAATAGTATATTATACACTATCTGCCGAATGGCGTAGGGGTGAAGATGCTGCCTTTCATGTGGAAAATCTCGGGCACAAAATTAACATTTGGATATTCATAATCTTATACAATAGCCACAACCAAGTAAACAATGGCTTATTATATACAACTGTTAAAGAAACTGAAGCCTAATCTAAATAGACTTGGTGAATGTCCTATACTCCTTAAAGGAGAAGAAAAGGTATAAAAAAAACAAATATTTTATAAAACATTATACTTTCATATACACTTCCAACTAAAAAACAAAGCTGTTACCAGAATGAAACCGCATTCATTTATTGAAAAAAACCATTTAAAAATATCTAGATTTAATTTTCTTATAACTTGGAATTCTCAAAATCCCTGCGATTTCTTTCAAGAAATATATTAATAAACCCTTATAAATTTTTTAAACCCTTTCAATTGATAACTAGAATTTTATTTAATAAGTTTTTTTAAAAATATTACTTTCCAAAATATATAAAAAAGATTATTAAGGAAATTTCCCAACTAAATCTGTCCTAAAAAACCTGTTACCATAGTTACCATTGCTATTTAACACAACAAAATATAAATAAATTCTTTTCAATATGGTTATTCCTCAAAAATACTTAAATTTCATATAATATTTAACTTATACTAAATTTTAAAATGAAAATTCTTAAAATAAATCATAATTAAATTTTCTAGAAGAAAAGTGGTGAAAAATTTTTCTTGGAAAAACCCAAAAAAAAAAAAAATTTATTATCAAAAAAAATAATATTAGTAATTTAATAAGTAATTAAAAGAAAATAAATAAAAAAATTTTATAATTTATTTTTAAAATAATTATAATAAGAATTGATAAGTAAATAACGTTTATATATCTATAGGTAATCGTTGTATATGACATGTAGGCATAATTAAATAATTTTGTAATATTAGTAAGAAAACATTTTTTTATAATAAAGTTTTATAATTAAAAATATTTTTCAACACTTTTAAAATAATTTTCTTGGAAAAGTTCTCTAAGTTCTCAAATAGACAGAGTAAGAAAAAAATAGATTATAAAGTTTAATTTAATTTCCAAGTAAAAATAGTTTACTTTTTTTCCCCCCTATAAGTACTTAGTTACTTACATAGTTATCTATCTTATCTTCTATACTAATTTATACTTAGTTATACTAAATTCTATATACGTACATATTTTAAATAAAGAACGGTGTTATTAAATTTTGGAAACGTTACAAGTTTAAGTGGTGAAATTATCTTTTAAAAAAAAAAATTTACTTACAATTTTTTTTTTTTTTTTTTATAATAATTTATTATTAATAATTCCTTAGGGCAAGATTCCAAAATCTTGTAAAATCTTGAAAGAACATAGGTCTTTTATATATTTTATACTCGAATATAATTCTATAGATTGTATTATTTATCATGTATCTGGTAGATTATTATTATCTATTTGGAAGTATCTATTCTGAATATGAATTAATACATATAATATATATATATATATATATATGTATGTAAGAGAAAAATTTTAATTTTCAATTAATATTTTTTAGTATAAAAAAAAAAAAGAAAATGCCTTGAAGTTATACAACCAAAGTATACGTGATAAGTTTTCTTAACAATTTTATCATTACTTATTTTTTAGTTTTTTTATCTTAAGATTTTTTTTTTTTAGTTTTTTATTTTAAATATTCTTAATAGTTACTTTATCGTTGAATACATTTAAAATTTAATATTCTAGCACCTACAATGTACTTACTTTATATATAACATATATTATTATGTAGGTACACAGATACTACATACGTATACTACATTACATGTATGTTTTAGATAGGTTAGGTACTAGGTAGGTATATATGTAATGAATCCTAATAAAATTTTACGCAGTTAAATGCATTTTATTGTAATATGATGAATGTATACATATACTATATATAAATTGACAATGTACGACATATATATGTTAGTACATGTATATAAATTAAAATAAAGTAACGTATTATTTAAAATGAAGCATTTAGAACATCTCTTCTCTATATCGTATCATCCCTGACATCATCCACAATAAATACTTATCGTATAAAATTACAAAATTGCATATAACTAGTTGTATGTATGAGTAATGTTTTAATGTTCTTTTGGTAGGGGGGAAGAGACAGACTTATTAGTCTGATTTTTAATAAAAGAATTAAATTATGTAATTTCCTTTTAAAATTAGACATTTTATCTGTCGCGAAAATTTTTATGTACTGAAAATGGAAACTTTTCAAAACCAATTTTTAAAGTACCTATTGTATAATAGTTAGATAGTAGCTGGGAAAGCTTTTGAAATTAAACATGGTAAATAATAACTTAATTATTTAATCTTTGTAAATACTTAAGATAATATTACATTAGAAAAACTAAATTAAGAACAGAAGTTTAGAAAAACCCCACGAAACAAATTAAAATTTAACGCATCCATAAATGTTAAAAATTTATAAAAACTGATTGTTAATATTCATATTAAATGGTTCTAACTATTTTTAAGTCTAGCTGTTGAAGTAATTAGGGCTTAAAGTGAGATAAGGACAACAATTTATCGAAGTTTTATATATTTACTATTAATTATGACATTATTTTAGAAGGTAGTATGTGATTGCTTACAATTACACACTTAATTCACATCAATACGAAAAAAGTCCCCTAAAAGTATGCAATTTGAATCTATAGAATTTTTCCAATGTAACGAATGTTTTTTTATATTACAATGGTTTTGTACTTTAAGACAGAAATAATTTTACTTACTATATATTAAATTTAACATAAAAAAATTCAAATATTTTTAAATGTTAAAAATAAAAGAGTTATACCTTGTTTGTTAACTTTGTTTTGTAGGTTAAGATACTCATATGTAAGATTATAACAAAATAAAAGTTTATTTAAAAAAAAAAAAAAAACGAATGTTTTTTTTTATAAAATTATTGAAATTGAAAAAAAAACACACTTAAATTAAGAATTGGCTTTAATTTGTAAAACATTCATGTTTTAAAAAAATAATTTACAACATATGTCCACCACGTCCAAGTTCGATTGAACCCGCATTTTAAACAACTTTATCGAGTCATTCAAGAATTATTTCATCAAACACACGTGTTATGTTTACTGCTAGGGCGTCTATTAAAAATGACTTACATAACCTCAAATAAAATAATCCACTGGTATTATGTCGGATGATCTTGAAGGACAATTAATTGATAGGATAATTAGAAGTGTTTTATTTCATTTTATCAAGTTTTATCATTCAAAAAAAAAATAAACAACCGTTATAATACAGTTAGATATAATGGCCTGGACTATAATAGCAAATAAAAACTTGATTATCAGGCCAAAAATGGCCTAATAAAATAAAAAAATAGTTAAATATCACATATAAGAAGGAGATACATTAAAAACTTTATAAGTCAATGCTTCTTCAGATTACGGCAATTACATTAAATTTTAACCTCTATTTTATTAAATAACAACTTTGTTGCAATAAATTTATGTTATCGTGTTTTTTGGAAATAAAAATTTTATACATACTTAACTACTTATATATATGTATTATATGAAAATCCGTATATGCATGTGCAACTTAAAATTATATGCAATGTTAAATGAAAAATAAAAAAAAAAAAAAAGATTGAATAATTAATAAAATATGACACGTTGGGCAATTAAAATGACATTAAACAAGTCTAGAGAATTTAATTTAATAAGATTTTTATTTTTTTTTAAATAGTATGTTTTATAATTTGTTTTTATTTACCCACTATTTATTTTATATATACGTATAGTAATAATAAAAATAGTAAATAGTTTTTAAAATTTTTGGAAATTTTTAATTAAAAATCTTATATTAATATTTGAAATAATTTTGTAAATATTGCAAAATTCTTAGAAAAAAATTTGGAAAAATTTTAAATTGAAATACAAAATAATTATCTTTCATCAAAACTAACTAATAAATAATGTATAATTTTCAATAATACTATAATTAGATTTAAGTTTTAGAATGTGAATTTCATTAACTTTTGTATCGAAACTTAATACTTTAAATTGTAATTTAATATTACCTTACATTTTATATTTATACCCGTGCATACATATATGACATCGGGTATATTAGAATTGCTCCTCCGTTTGTAACGCATCGATCTAGACGAGCTAGATATAGTGTCAAGGGTACGTATCGGCTCAGAATCGAAAAATGAGTCGATCTAGCTATGTCTGTCTGTCCGTCCGTCTGTGTGTCAGCACGATAACTCAAAAACTAAAAGAGCTACAGTTTTGAAATTTTCACAAAATATTTTTCAATCAATTTCTAGGTTCCCTATTTTTTTTGATTAAGATCGGACCATAACTTTGGGTAGCTCTCGAACAACTAACTTTTTCAACTCCAACATTTTCATACAAAAATTTGAAATCTTGACATGAAATTATATGAATTAGTATTTAACATGAAATTATATGAATTTTGTTTTTTTGTTTTTTTGTTTTTTTTTTTTGTTACAAAAAGTAGATAACGATTTCGAGTTAGAATTTTATATGATTTAAATGATGCGTAGTTTATTTAAGATAAGCAAAAAAGAAGACAAAGATTTTTTTTAAGTAAATGGCTTATTGATATTGATAGATTGATAGATTATGAATATGATGATTATTATATGAATATGATTATATGAAGTTGATTTTGCTTAAGTTTAATATATTGGTGAATTAAAAATTAATTATAAGAGATAGAATTGACAAATTAGAGCAAGAGTTTTGAAAATCACACAAATCAAATCAAAACATTTTTTGGATATTTTTGAGGTTCTTTTTGTTTAAGACCAGATCAAGGTTTTGGGGAGCTGCCACACAACTTCTTTGCACCAATATGAATTTCTTAGAAACTGATTATAGGTACTACGAGGATGAAAATTACACACTGTTAGTTATATAATGGATCGATCACTTATATAAGTTTCAAAATGTTACGGACCCGTTTTCGGGCAGCTGCCATACAAAGTAATCAATTCGATAACTGTGAATCTAATGAAGCTACGAGGTTAAAATCAAAACTGGGCAGATAAAGTAATAGGACAAGTTAGTTGGCAAAGTTGGACATCACTCGGACCAACTTTTAGGGTGGGCTATTTTTTTTTTTTTTTTATGGGATAATAAGTTAATCAAAAATTATGGGATACCTAATAAGTTAAATTTTTTTTAACTATTTTACTTTCTTATATTTTTTTTGTAATATTTATAAAAGCATAGGGAAAATAAATAACGGTTAGTGGGTATGCACGGGTATCTAAAAGTTGACAAGGGCAACTATAATCTTCCTCGTTTTAAATATTTTTTAAAATATATTGAATAGTTACATAAATACAGTTTAGCAGATTAAATTCCATAATAAGATTAAAATTTAAATTTAAATTTAAATTATTAATCGCATCAATATGGGTTATTGTATTAAAAATAATCACTGTTCAACTTTGATATACTTATCAAACGCGAATGACAATACCAATAAAATTTCCCCATCCCCATGTTATAATTTGTATTTAAATTTAAATCTGAATTTATTTAAACTAATCCTATTTCCCTCTCAGAATCATTCAAAGAAAAACGTACAAATAAATCCATGATGGATTGTATAATAAGTTGTTCTTCTTACATAATGTGGTTTATATTGTAAAGTCACTAAAGCCTGTTAATATTTCTTGTAAAATCTGAATATTCTAAATGAATATTCAAATTAGCGCATCTGCAAAGTTTTTTTTGGTCAATAAAGCACTTATATCCAATTTCATTAAAATCGATTAAGATTTTGATGAATTATTAGAACTTGATATTCTCGAAACTCCTTGAATCTCTAGACCCCATGATATTTGAATCAATTAATGAAACCTACTCTTAACGAGTACCAAATAATACTTTATGTATCAAATTTTAACTTATTTCGACAACCCCGGTGTTTTTATATGGGAGCTTTGCGATCCCGTGATCCGATTTGACTTATCTACGAACTTAACCTTACTATTGAGGAAAAAACCATTCATACTAAATTTCAGCAAAATTGATTGAAATTTACGTGATTTATCGTCTTCACAGACCAACATTAATACATACATACAAACATGCAAACATAAATTCATACAGCATGCACAAAAACGATGACACAAAATGTATTTCATTTCTTATTTTCATTTGGAGCGCAGGTAAATACCAAAGTATTATCAAAAAGGGAAGTCCCCTTATTTTAAACCCTTCCTTGACATTAAAGTCCTCAGTATTGAGAATCTCGCAGGTATACAAATACATGAATATTCTACAAAACTTTCTAATAGTCAAACAAAGTTAAATATGGTCAAAATTTACTATTGTCTAATGAAAACACAGGCAGATTGAATATACAGGCAACTAACTCCTTTTTAAAATCATATTGATCCTACAGTAAAATTTTGATGAAGAGGCTATCGTGACTACTTTAAAACTTCGTAACAGAATCTATAAAATCAATATTGGCTTTAACGTATGATATTTAAGTTCAAGTTTTAATTACGTAAGTTCAAATTTCGTCCTGTAAGTACCATAGAGTATCGATAAACACTGGACAATCACATAATTGTCTTGGGCGCAGCAATAGATTCATAATATTACTTAAAAAAAAAAACCTCTAGCAGACTATTCATATAAATTAGTAAAAGATATTTTCAAAAGTTATCAAATGTACAACGTTTACGTAAAATCTATAAACTTTTTTTTAACTTTATTTAATTTTTTCTTTCCTTTCCTTTTATTTTTTTTTTTTTTACCATTTCCATTTTAAACTTCCTAATCTCATTAAAATTATTTTATTTATAAACTGAAAATGTTTCTAACCTTTTAATATTTTTAATTTTTTTTTGTAATTTCTAAGCTTATTTTTAGCACTTCCGAAGAAATGAAACTCTTTTTCATAGTTAATTACATATTTTTTAGTAAAAACATAGGACAATTTAGTACTATAATGAAATTAGTCCCATTTTCTTAATTCTATAATTTTAAAATAACAAAACAACAAAATATTATAAGATATCTTATATTATGCATAACTTGAAAACACGTCAGATACTTATTGTTTAATACTTGAGATACAAAATATTATACATATACTTAAGATACTATACAAGGACTCTATAAAAATAACTGGTTTGCCTACTTCTTTTGAAAAAAAAATTATTTAAAGAATTATGCCTTTATTAAGATTTTTCTTTTTTTTTTTAAATATTTTATTTAAGATAAACAGTATTGAGCAAAAATTTGGAAATAATTTTTAATTTTATGAAATATAAAAAAAATAATTTTATTTAATAATATAATTCACAGATATAGAAATATCTTATAATACAATATATAACAAATTGTATCTATTGAAAATCTAAGAGATTTTTACATGTTATGAGGCCTACTACTATCTCATGTTTAAATTATATGTGAAATTCATTAAAATCAATTCTAGTAATTAGAACATGTGTCTTTGTTATTATAATAGTTGAACAGTTAGCTTTGAAGAAGAGAGTGGAGAATAGAGTATGCTGTGTCAACTCTTGGAAAACCACATGTACGTAGTATAAACATTATAAAATCCGATTAATACCTTTTGGCAAAATTTTAAAAATCAACTTTTTAAACTCAATTATGTATGCAAGAAAATATAAGTGGTAACTCGAACCCGTTGAGCAAACTATTCAGCTCTTGTATAAAAAAAAAAATTTGTAAAAATTTTGAAATCCTAGCTCCTTTAGTTTTTCAATTAACGTGCGTACAGACGAACGGCCACATATAGTTAAAATTTACTCTGATCTCATCCACTTTTATGTCTATATCTACCCTCACTACCAGCGTCTCGAAACTAATGACACATTTATTGTACTCTTTGAACTACGTGTACACGGGTACAGTAAAATAAGGGAATATTTGCAAATATTTGTTGTTCTCAATGATATAAATAATTTGGTAAAAGTACTGTTATTTTTTTGAAGTCTTGCAAATATTTTCAACTCTCACAAAGTAATTAAATTTTAAATTTGATTATTAATTTTATTATTTTATTTTATAAAAATAAAAAATCTTTACGGTATTATCTATCAAAAGTTTGAAAAAAAACCGTTAGATTTTGAAACACATAAGTTATAACTTAGAGAAACACATTTGATCAATTTTTAAAGCCAAATTGTCCTCTCTTTAAAATTCTCTCCATCAAAATTATTCAAACTTTTAATATAAAAGATTTAAAATAATTAATCATCAAACATGCCTTTACTCTTCCTCGTTTTAAATGTTTTTATTTTTTTGTCCAACACTATTACATAAATTACATACATACAAACAAACACAAACAAATAAAAAAATGAAGATGTTACTTTAATAAAATATATAAAAATCTTTCAACCTAAATCAAAACAAAAACCAGAAGATAATAAAAAAAATAAATCAACCTTTTCTGTCATTTATTTTCTGACAAAAAAAAAAACAGCAAAATAAAACTAAAAAAATTTTCTTTCTCTTTCTTGCATTTTATGTTTTTCTGTTTTATTTTTTTTTTTTTAGGTTTTGATAATCCTGAAAAAGAAAATACATTTTAAATATTCAGCACTTAGTTATAAAAATAAATTAAAAATAACTTTTATATTTTTCTGCTTTTTCTCCAAAAAAAAAAAAAAAAAAAATCAAAAACAAAATACGTATAATTAACACCTGCTCATTCTTCTCTTATTTTCTTTTCTGTTATTTGGTACCTCAAACGGTACTTTTTTTCTGTTTTTTTTTTTTTTTTGCATTAAAATATTGAGTGAATGAAATGAAATTTTCTTTTATTATTTTTATACTCTTCTGTATTTAATCCACATGATTACCTTCTCAAAAAAAAATGACAAGTACAACAACAACAACAACTATACAATAAAAGTATTAAAATAAAAAAAAAAATGGGGAAACAAATGGTAGCAGCTTGTCATTTAATATATTGTTGTTCTTTTTTTTTGGTTTTTGTTGTTTTTTTTACTTAACTATCATTTGACAGTTTTTAGATGATGGAATTGTACATAGACCCAAAATAAATATTAAACGAAGAAGATTATAGTTGCCCTTGTCAACTTTTAGATACCCGTACATACCAACTATGATGTATAAAATACAAAAAAATTTCTCAAATAAAAAATAACAAATTTTGAGTCGTTTTGATTAAAAGTTCGAAGTCCTAATCACTACACCATTAAGCGAATAATAACTTAATAAAATTTTGTTTCTTTTTGTATTTAATTTCTATTTAGTTATTAATTTTGAAAATATTCATATCAGTTCAAAAAATTTGTATAGCACCTCCCCGAAGCCTTTGACCGATTTTAATCAAAAACTATAGGCAATCTACAAATTGTCTAAAAAAATAACTTTATGTAAGTTTCGTAACTCTAGCTTCTTTAGTTTTCGAGTTACTGTGCTAACGGACGGACACATATAGCTAGATCGATTTACTATTTGATGCTGATCCGATACGTACCTTTGGCACTACATTTAGGTCGTCTAAATCGATGCGTTACAAACGGAGGAGTCATTTTAAAATACCTGTGTTCTTATTTGTATCCACGAGAATAAAAAAAAAAAGAGGAAGAAGCAAATATATATATATATATATAGAAATAAATAAAAAGTATATTAAGAGAAGAAAAATGCTATAGTCTGATAATCAGTTAATCGCATTTCCGTTTTTTTGTTTTTGTTTTATTATAATTTGTTTTTCTTTCTTTTGGTTTAAATAGTTTCTTGTAAAATGTTCTTGTTTTTCTTAAAATTTAGTAAAATTTTTAACCCTTTTGACCAAAAGCTGTCCGTTTTAATGGCGTTATCAAACTGTATTTAATAAAATAACCAGCTCTTTATTTCTGCACGATCGGGTGACACAATAGGTATAAATAGAGTTTAAATCAATAGCATTAGCCTATAATTGAAAATTCTGTATCCATTATAAAGAATTCAGTAGTATATAAACTAGTTAAAAATAATAGAAAATTTAAACAAATGATTTAATTTAATAATATAACTCACAGATACAGAAATATTTTATATTTCGAACATACAAATATTATAAAATAAGTACTCGTACAGCAATATGGAATTGTATCTTTCGGTTTTGTAAACATACGGACGGACAGAGTGAAGCAATATAGGCACATTTTTACAAAATTTTTTGAAAATGTGCTAAAAATGGCATAAGTACTATTCTAAGGTTTTATTTTCCAAAATTTTGAAAACTTAAATGAAATCTTCGTTTTTCTTATTAACTATAATCTAACCCTGGGCATCATGAATAGCTCATTAAGTCCAGTTCAAAATATATTTTCTTAACCAAACACAAAATAAAATATCAGTTTTACAAAATAGCACTTCTAGAACACTGTAATGCAAAAAATCCAATTATATCAACAATTTTCTGACATTGTTTTTCAAAGATAAAAATACAAAAATCACAAGTAATGGTATGTATTAACAAATCTTATAAAAATGTTAATTACATTTTAAGACAAAGATTAGAAGAGAAGAAACTTTATCATTTTACATCTTCGTATAAGATTCTTTTAATAGAATAATTGTTGGAATTTCTACATTTAATAACTTAAAATGCCCGAAGATTTTTATTTATTTATTTGTAATACCAGACAATTATTATTATTATTAATATATTTGTCTAGAATGAGGTGTAACAAACGCATTCAATTAAATGTGTTTTGTTGGATGTGTTCAATTATAAAAAAATAAAATATTAACGTTTTGTTGGATGTGTTTTATTTTAGAAAATAAAATATCATAAATTATCATAAGCAGGCCAAAAAATATTTTATTTATTTTTAATAAAAAAAAAAAAATTTTTTTTTGAAATAAAATTTACTTATTAGCTTATGAAAAATTTCATTTCAGTTTTAAAAATCACAGAAGATTTTCTGGAAATTTTAAATATATAGTAAGACATTTTGTTAATAAAAACTAAGAAGACTATGCTTCACAGGAACATTTGTGTAGTAAGTAGTAAGTCTTAATAATTTTCAGTAAAAATCTGAAATAAGGGCGAAAGCCCAATGTATTCTTTGATGCATTGCTTGGTTTGCTTAAGCAAATAAACCAAGGAATGTATTAAAGTAATTTCAAAGTTTCGCCTCATCTCGCTCTCAATTCTACCTCATCTATCTCTCATCCCTTCCTTCATAACTTTTTAATTATTTATCTATTTAAAAGTTAAAATGGAAAAAAGTTATGTAACAACTGACGGTTGGGAAAGTGGGTTCAGGTATACAATACCTCTGAGTTCAATGCACCATAAAAACCAGACAAAATAAATTTTAAACTTAGTTAGGGTTAGGTATATTAAAAAAATTTCAAATAAAATTTATAATTTGCATTTGATAATGCAAACCTCAATTCAAAAATCAACATTTATTTAATACAATTTCACGTACATATAAATAGATACATTATTTAGCATGTTGAATAGGTACATTATAGAACGGTTAGCCTTCAAACAAGTATTTTGATTTGAATCTAAACAAAGGAAACAATATAGAATGTATAACAACATTTTTTAAAAATGTATATACAAAACATTAATAGTTGGAGAAATAAATCATTATTGAAACAAAATAAATCTATTTCACATCTCTTATTAACACAAATTTATCGAACTTAATTTTAAAAAGTACGTAATTGAATAAAAAAAAAAATATTAATTGAAATTAAAAAAACATTTCACCAAGAAGGGATTTGAACTAACAGCCCCAAAATTTTATCCAATTCAAAACATAAAAAAGGTAGACTAAATAAATTATTCATCTTCAAATTTTTAAGATACATACAACAACATATAAGTTTTTGTCTTTTTTGTACATAACTAGAATTGAAGCATAGTCTGTATTACGTAGAATGCAACGGTTACCATTTTATTTAAGAAAATGGTATTGATATATAATATATGTAATTAAATTAGAAATAGTTCTAAATTAGAAAAAGTTCTTCTTTCAACTGACCTTCCGTCATTCTGTGACGGGCCAACAGCTAGTAGTAAATATTTCCTAATAATATTAATCATTTGCCGATTTGACATTTGGGCTTAATATTAAATTATTGTAATATACACTATATTTTTTTTTATTAGATATGATCCGACCAGGATTTGAACCCAAGACTGTTCGATTAAAAAGCCGCCACTTTACCATTGAGCTTTCGGTCAGATTCTCGAAGATTTACAAAAGTAAATGAATAAAAAATTAATCCAGTCCAGTTGCTAATTTTGATTCTTAAATCTTCATATCTAAAAAATTAAAATTGTGTCAATTAATTATCATATTCTTGAAAATCTATGTGTAGTGCTTAATTATAAACCTTAAACATTGTAGTTAAGCTTTAATTTAGTTCATGTCAAAAATTTTCATATTTTTATATAAAAATTTTTAATTATTTCAAATTGCGATATTGAAAATTAAATTAATTTTGTCTCAAATAAAAAAGTAAGTAGCAAATAAAAAATTTTGAATAAACCTTTACAATTTCTTAAAAATCAATCAATTTTCGAATCTTAAAAATATTTCAAAAAAAAAATCATAAAAGTCAGCAACAGGTACTTATTACTTAAAATGAAAAACCAAATTCAATTTTAATAAAATTAACTTTCACTTCACTCTCTCCTCAACTTTTTAATTTTCAAAAATTTCCACCTGTTTTTTTCTTATTAACTTTTTTTTCAAAATTGGCTGATTATAGGCAGTCAGTCTATAGCGATACCATTTTTCACCATCAATTGGTTTTTCTTTTTGTCTAGATACCTTTTCTACTTAAATTTTCTCTTCTTCAGACATTCTTAATTTAATTCCATTTTTTTTTCTATTTTCTTTCTTTTTTTTATTATTATTTTTTTCTATTGAATATGACTTTTTAATTATTCAAAATCATTAACACTTGAATGGCTTTCTGTTGAAAAAAAAAAAACAAAACAAAAACAAAATAGAAACTTTCAACTGCACAAATCGACAATTTATTTCTTCGATAAAATAAATGACATAACGACATTAACTGTTATTCTAAAAAAAAACAAAAAATATTGAATCCAATAAAAAAAACAAATGAGTGGGATTGAAAGAGACAGATATAAAAGAAATTGATAAAAAAAAACAATAAAAAAAAAAGTAATGATAGTAAATATATATGTATACATATATGTCATATATACATACACTTGAAATATATACATTTCTATGTACGTATACACTTGAAATATACAAAAAGAAAAAAAAAAATAAAACAATTCAACTTAAAAATCTTTTCTCTCATCTTCATATGATTTCATTTTCTTTCTATACTAATCTCCCCCTCTCTTTCTTTTTGTTTTTTTTTTCATTTTTTTTTTTTATTTTGTCTATCATTTTATCAAATTCCATTACATGAATCCCTTTTTATATTCCTTACAGTTTTACAGTAACAATGAACCGTTATATAGATTAAAAACAAAAAATTGATTAATAGAGTGACCAGATTCTATTGAATTAAAAAAAAACAAATTCAAAATTAAAACAATTTTTGTATATAATCCCTTTTAACATTCGTCACTGATACAAGTGCTTTAGTAATTAGTACTTATTAATGATGAGTACTTATTTAAAAAAAATGAATTACAAAGAAATCATGAAAATATCAGTATGATCCTTGGAAGTTGGAACTCAATTTATGAGTTCGTGGTATTTCCTCCGGCTTTTTTTTTTAGAAATAAGAAGATTATCGAAATTTTATAAGTCAAATATTTAGAATAAGTACTCATTTCATAAGTAATCATTTCATAATACATTAAGTACTGGAAAATTGAATTACAAACACCCGCTCTACAGCCATATTGTAAAAAATTAAAACATACAATGAAAAAAAAAATATCGAAAGAAATTAATCGATTCTTTTCACTATACATTTACCATAACCACATCATATAATTGACATGATAAGTATGGCTATGTGTTCTCCCCCTCCCTTTTGTTATTCTTTTTTGTTTGTTTCTATTTTACTTTCTTTTTTTGGTTACGAAACGGTATATATATATTTATACATATATATAATCGTTTTCAGTTTTAATACGTTTTTATTTTTCATCCTTTTATTTTTAGCTTGTCTCAACAAAAAACTAAAACCAGAAAGAGACAAAAACAAAGCAAAAAAAAAGGAGTAAAAAAAACCTTAGCAACAACAATTCAAACAATTTAAAAAACAAAAGATAAACAAATAAAAAAAAATAATAAGGTTTACATGTTTGTTTGGTTGTACAATTTTCTATATAAGTACTTGTACTTGTACCTATGAATATTTTATAGAGTAACTATATATTATGAAATGCAGTGTTTTTACTACCTTATAAACGATAAAGTTGACAAAAAGATAAATATTATCAAATTGAATCCTTTTTTTTACCGTTATTTTTATTTCCTTTTTCATTTTTAAAATAAAAAGGAAAAGATAAACCAAAGTTTAAATGAAAAAAAAATGGGATAACGTAGTAATACTAAAGACTGTGATTTGCTGGTCATCAATACTAAACGGTACATTTATATATATACAGTAATTGGATATTAATATGTAAATATAATTGTCTTTAATAAAAAGATTTTATTAAAGACAATCGATTGTTTCAATTGTTATTTTTTCAACTTAACGGTTTTTGATATTTTTACAATTTTCTTATTTAGAATTTAAGGATGACAGTACTAAGATGGTCGGATGACAGTGTAGCCAAGAATGAAGAATTAGAGTAAAACTTTTTAAGAGATTGGGTTTAAATGGAAAAGTTTTTTTCGAATTCTAATATACCTAATGCGTAATTAGGTAAAGTTCTTGTAGATTTGTACTGATTACAGTTTAATAGGTCCTAATTTAATCGCTTTAACAAAATAATAGACCAATAATATGGTTTTAATATGTAGCCCAATAATAAAGCTCAATTTATGGCTTCTTATAAAATGTCAAATTTGCAATTCGTTAGCTTTTTAGGATTGACAGAGTGTCAGAGCTCAGTTTTCAATGTAAGTTCAGAACATTACATTTGGCATAAAAATTGGGCATAAAATTGGGCATAAAAATTGGGCACGATATATAAAATCATATTTTTGATTTCGTAAAAATTGTACATACAATAACATAAATCCCTGATTTTCTAGTTCTGATTCCTAAAACCACAACCACAAAAAAAAGGGACAAGAATTTATTTTTTTTATTTTTTGCAAAATTTGAATTTTTTTTTAAAAAATGAAAACTAATCAAAAGAAAATTTATAATCTTAAATCTTTTGGAAATTTTCATTTGAAAAACTGACCACAATATCGAATACTTTAAAAAAAAAAAAAAAACCATAAAGAATGGGTTATTACATAAAATATAGTTGAAAAAATGTATATCAGTTAAAGTATGATGATTGCGTAAATTCTTAGAAATATCAAAGGTAACCAAATAAAATCAAAATGGTTTTCATCCAGTTAAAAAAAAAAAAAAAAAAAAAATCGATTTATATAAAATTTTATTAAAAAACTCAAGGAACAAAAATATAATAAGAACTCATCTATAAATATAGAGAGCTTGATTTGGCTGGGCTGGAGTTTTTTTCTTTAAATCTATCAACAAGATTCAAGATCTAAATCTTTTTTATTAATCTAATATATAAAGAAGAAAATTTGTTTGTTTGTTTGTTTGTTTGTTTGTCCAGGATTCACGTGAAAACCACTGGTCCGATTGACACCAAATTCTAGAGGAATAATTTTGGGAGTCCGGGGGGTGACATAGGCTATGTCGCATTTTTATAAGTCAGCAGGTTCCGGCTCCAGAGCCGTTTTAAGCTTTTTCGTTTTTTTGATGTCGAGTCGAAACGGTTTGACCGATTCACTTGAAATTTTGCACGAATGTTCTTCTTATTACACGGAATTAATGGTATAAAACTGGTTGGAATAAATTAACCCCTTTCGGCCCGGCGGGCTTCCAAAAAATTTTGTGTTTCCGATTTGTGTCCAATTTTACAGGGTGGTTTTGCAGTCAAAAAGAGAGGCTGGCACAAAGTTTTGTTGGGTTCGGTTAACCCGTTTGGGCACGAGGGCGCAATGAAGCTTTTTCAATGTTTTTGATGTCGAGCCGAAACAGTTTGACCGATTGACTTGAAATTTTGCACAAATGTTCCTCTTAGCAACCGCAATTAGTTGTATAAAGATGGTTCGAAAACATTAACCCATTTCGGGCCGCTGGGCTTCCAAAAAATTATTTGTTTCCGATTTGTGTCCAATTTTACAGGGTGGTTTTGCAGTCAAAAAGAGAGGCTGGCACAAATTTTTGTTGGGTTCGGTTAACCCGTTTGGGCACGAGGGCCCAATGAAGCTTTTTCAATGTTTTTGATGTCGAGTCAAAGTGGTTTGACCGATTGACTTGAAATTTTGCACAAATGTTCCTCTTAGCAACCGCAATTAGTTGTATAAATTTGGTTGGAATAATTTAACCCATTTCGACGTGGCGGGCTTCCAAAAAATTTTGTATTTCCGATTTGTGTCCAATTTTACAAGGTGGTTTCGCAGTCGACAATAGAGTCTGGCACAAATTTTTGTTGAGTTCGGTTAACCCGTTTAGGCATGAGGGTGCAAAGAAGCTTTTTCAATGTTTTTGATTTCGAGTCAAAACCGTTTGACAAATTGACTTGAAATTTTGCACAAATGTTCCTCTTAGCAACCGCAATTAGTTGTATAAATTTGGTTGGAATAATTATACCCATTTCGGCCTGGCGGACTTTCAAAAAATTTTGTGTTTTCGATTTGTGTCCAATTTTACAGGTTGATTTTGCAGTCTAAAGAGAGGCTGCAAAAAGTTTTAGTTAATTCGATTAACCCGTTTTCCACGAGGACGCCATGAAGTTTTCTATAAATTTTATTTTCTTATACGATTAAAAGTATTTTATTGAAAATTTTGTACCAACATTTTAATTAAAACCCACATGGTTAATTTGGTTTTGACCTGTTTGTGCGTTTTGAACAAAGATTCAATGAAATTTTCAGTTTTCTTCAAATGAAATCTAAAAATCAAAAAATTCAATTTCTTATATATAATGCTTAAAAACATAGTATTTTAAAACAGTTTTTTTCCAAAAAATAAGCCTACATTTCTCTCATCAAATCATAAAAAAACGAGGAAGAGTGTATTACAACTTTCAGGTGAGTACTAAACAAAATATAAGTTGAAAAGCAAATTTTTAAATCTTTTCTAAACCATCGACTATATTTTATTCAAACGTTGGCAATTCAAGATAACTACTATTGACATAGTATAATGACATAATGGCAAACTTAGTATCCCCATTTGACCAATAGTCATTTTAATTCAGTTAACATTATTCGCCGGGAACCTAACATCCTCAACTCTATCGTCAAGGAGCACCAAATTCTCAAGAAGCACCATGTATAGAAAAATTAGAGATAATCGTTCAAACTGTTTTTTAAAGTTTTTGTTTCGCAATCGGTTAAAAGAACTCGACAAAACATTTTTTTAAGCATTCCCCTAATTCAAAGAAGTTGTACCTACTTTCAGAAATTGGACGTAATTTACTTACAAATTTTTTTTTGAACAATCGTCGGGTCGACAGGAGTTAACAACTTCCAAGTCTGTTAGTAAATTGAACTTCATTTTCAAAGAAGAACAAATATACAAAATTTGAAGTTAATCGGTTAAATCATTTCTAATATATATAACAAAGCAACCAAAAAACCTATAAAAAGCTGTTGGGCCACGATGGGTTAACGGAACTCCACAAATATTTTTTTGTGGCTTCATTTATAAGCAAAGTAGTATTTCAAAAAATTGGCTGAAGCTTGCGTTTTTACAATTTGCAAGCTTCCGGGCAACGCCGGGTAAATTTGCTAGTAAAATATAATTTAAAGTTATTTAATTAAAAAAAAACTGAATTAGTATAATAGTTTCTTTAGAGCCCCTTATTTCCTTTTCTTTTAATGAAATTTTGAGAATATGCACATTCATGAAGTCGAAGAATTACACAAAATGATGGTGAAAACCGTTTTTGATCAAATTTCTCTTCAAATCAAGAAATTGCATTAGAATTTTCGTCATAATTCACCTACAAACCACATAGTTCCTAATATCGTGCCGAAAAGAGTTAATAAACTCCAAATTAGTACTGTCGAGGGGTAAAATGTAACTCAACTTTCAAAGAGTTTACATAAATGCTTACAAGGAGCTTACATAATTTAAAATCAATCGGTCGTACCATTTTTAATCGATGAAAAGAATACAAAACCCTTAAAAACCTCTTGTGCCGCAATGGGTTAATTGAGATAGTAAAATAATTTTATAATGACTTTCTTTTGAGTTAAGCAAGAGTTCTAATCTGTATATAATACTCCGATGGATGTTAACAATTTGTTTCGTCTTAATTTTTTAAATTACCTTTCTCAGAACATTCACCAATCCTCTGTTCATTTTAATTGAATTAAGATTCCGTTACTTAACTAGGCTACAAAGGTGTTAAGTTATTAAACTTTTAAACCAGATAAAAAAAAAATTTCAATTTTACTTTAAGCCATTTACATATTAATTTATTTTGTATATATATATAATAAGATCTATATCTTTTTTATTAATCTAATATATAAAGAAGAAAATTTGTTTGTTTGTTTGTTTGTTTGTTTGTTTGTCCAGGATTCACGTGAAAACCACTGGTCCGATTGACACCAAATTTTAGAGGAATAATTTTGGGAGTCCGGGGGGTGACATAGGCTATGTCGCATTTTTATAAGTCAGCAGGTTCCGGCTCCAGAGCCGTTTTAAGCTTTTTCGTTTTTTTGATGTCGAGTCGAAACGGTTTGACCGATTCACTTGAAATTTTGCACGAATGTTCTTCTTATTACACGGAATTAATGGTATAAAACTGGTTGGAATAAATTAACCCCTTTCGGCCCGGCGGGCTTCCAAAAAATTTTGTGTTTCCGATTTGTGTCCAATTTTACAGGGTGGTTTTGCAGTCAAAAAGAGAGGCTGGCACAAAGTTTTGTTGGGTTCGGTTAACCCGTTTGGGCACGAGGGCGCAATGAAGCTTTTTCAATGTTTTTGATGTCGAGCCGAAACAGTTTGACCGATTGACTTGAAATTTTGCACAAATGTTCCTCTTAGCAACCGCAATTAGTTGTATAAAGATGGTTCGAAAACATTAACCCATTTCGGGCCGCTGGGCTTCCAAAAAATTATTTGTTTCCGATTTGTGTCCAATTTTACAGGGTGGTTTTGCAGTCAAAAAGAGAGGCTGGCACAAATTTTTGTTGGGTTCGGTTAACCCGTTTGGGCACGAGGGCCCAATGAAGCTTTTTCAATGTTTTTGATGTCGAGTCAAAGTGGTTTGACCGATTGACTTGAAATTTTGCACAAATGTTCCTCTTAGCAACCGCAATTAGTTGTATAAATTTGGTTGGAATAATTTAACCCATTTCGACGTGGCGGGCTTCCAAAAAATTTTGTATTTCCGATTTGTGTCCAATTTTACAAGGTGGTTTCGCAGTCGACAATAGAGTCTGGCACAAATTTTTGTTGAGTTCGGTTAACCCGTTTAGGCATGAGGGTGCAAAGAAGCTTTTTCAATGTTTTTGATTTCGAGTCAAAACCGTTTGACAAATTGACTTGAAATTTTGCACAAATGTTCCTCTTAGCAACCGCAATTAGTTGTATAAATTTGGTTGGAATAATTATACCCATTTCGGCCTGGCGGACTTTCAAAAAATTTTGTGTTTTCGATTTGTGTCCAATTTTACAGGTTGATTTTGCAGTCTAAAGAGAGGCTGCAAAAAGTTTTAGTTAATTCGATTAACCCGTTTTCCACGACGACGCCATGAAGTTTTCTATAAATTTTATTTTCTTATACGATTAAAAGTATTTTATTGAAAATTTTGTACCAACATTTTAATTAAAATCCACATGGTTAATTTGGTTTTGACCTGTTTGTGCGTTTTGAACAAAGATTCAATGAAATTTTCAGTTTTCTTCAAATGAAATCTAAAAATCAAAAAATTCAATTTTTTATATATAATGCTTAAAAACATAGTATTTTAAAACAGTTTTTTTCCAAAAAATAAGCCTACATTTCTCTCATCAAATCATAAAAAAACGAGGAAGAGTGTATTACAACTTTCAGGTGAGTACTAAACAAAATATAAGTTGAAAAGCAAATTTTTAAATCTTTTCTAAACCATCGACTATATTTTATTCAAACGTTGGCAATTCAAGATAACTACTATTGACATAGTATAATGACATAATGGCAAACTTAGTATCCCCATTTGACCAATAGTCATTTTAATTCAGTTAACATTATTCGCCGGGAACCTAACATCCTCAACTCTATCGTCAAGGAGCACCAAATTCTCAAGAAGCACCATGTATAGAAAAATTAGAGATAATCGTTCAAACTGTTTTTTAAAGTTTTTGTTTCGCAATCGGTTAAAAGAACTCGACAAAACATTTTTTTAAGCATTCCCCTAATTCAAAGAAGTTGTACCTACTTTCAGAAATTGGACGTAATTTACTTACAAATTTTTTTTTGAACAATCGTCGGGTCGACAGGAGTTAACAACTTCCAAGTCTGTTAGTAAATTGAACTTCATTTTCAAAGAAGAACAAATATACAAAATTTGAAGTTAATCGGTTAAATCATTTCTAATATATATAACAAAGCAACCAAAAAACCTATAAAAAGCTGTTGGGCCACGATGGGTTAACGGAACTCCACAAATATTTTTTTGTGGCTTCATTTATAAGCAAAGTAGTATTTCAAAAAATTGGCTGAAGCTTGCGTTTTTACAATTTGCAAGCTTCCGGGCAACGCCGGGTAAATTTGCTAGTAAAATATAATTTAAAGTTATTTAATTAAAAAAAAACTGAATTAGTACAATAGTTTCTTTAGAGCCCCTTATTTCCTTTTCTTTTAATGAAATTTTGAGAATATGCACATTCATGAAGTCGAAGAATTACACAAAATGATGGTGAAAACCGTTTTTGATCAAATTTCTCTTCAAATCAAGAAATTGCATTAGAATTTTCGTCATAATTCACCTACAAACCACATAGTTCCTAATATCGTGCCGAAAAGAGTTAATAAACTCCAAATTAGTACTGTCGAGGGGTAAAATGTAACTCAACTTTCAAAGAGTTTACATAAATGCTTACAAGGAGCTTACATAATTTAAAATCAATCGGTCGTACCATTTTTAATCGATGAAAAGAATACAAAACCCTTAAAAACCTCTTGTGCCGCAATGGGTTAATTGAGATAGTAAAATAATTTTATAATGACTTTCTTTTGAGTTAAGCAAGAGTTCTAATCTGTATATAATACTCCGATGGATGTTAACAATTTGTTTCGTCTTAATTTTTTAAATTACCTTTCTCAGAACATTCACCAATCCTCTGTTCATTTTAATTGAATTAAGATTCCGTTACTTAACTAGGCTACAAAGGTGTTAAGTTATTAAACTTTTAAACCAGATAAAAAAAAAATTTCAATTTTACTTTAAGCCATTTACATATTAATTTATTTTGTATATATATATAATAAGATCTATATCTTAAGATATCTTTTTTTAATAATGTATCTCTAGAATACGCATTCAATTGAATAATCGTTAAAGTAATTAATTAATCAGTAAATTCGATAATAAATTCCAAAAAAACACATTAAATTTTATTATTTGCTAATCAACTTGTATAAGTATACGTTGTTATTTATATATATACAACAATAAGTTAATTAAATTTTTTTTTAATCAATATAAAGATACTTTCTTCAATATGCTAATTATTGTGTTTATCCTGTGTAATTACCCTTAAGGTATTTTGCTTCAAAGCAAATAAATTCAAATGTTTTATGGTTCTTTTTGTTTTTTACTCAATAACAATCACTTTTTCCTAACCTGAATTATAGTCAGAAAAAAAAACCTAGACAATTTAAACGATTATAAAAAAAAACCGACTGGATTGAATCAATTTTCAAATTTAACATTTTATTTACCTTTAAATTTTACCTTTAAATTTTACCTTTACAATAAATACACATACATATACATATAGAAATTAAAAATAAAATACACGTAACTAAGGAATGTTTAATTATTTGTAATTGTAAAAGTTAAACATCTGGAAAATTGAACAGAAATAAACAATTGATTATATACATACATATATATATATGTATCTACATATATAAATAGTATACAAATGCAGGGATAAAAATGTAGGATATACAAATACTTGATTATATACAAAATGTTCTTTGTTATTCAGCTATTGACAACAGTTTATTGTAACGAATGAACGTCAATAAACAACAAACCAATCACATTATTATCCAGAAAATCTATTCTATATTAAGTACAAAAAAGTAACCATTATTAAGTACTATTTTTTTTTTTTTTATTTTGTTATTTATACAGTTATCTGTTAGATAAGAAATGCATTTAAGTGAAAATATAACTATTTTTCAAACAAATAATGAAATCAATTGTGTTATCCCTAAGGGGTAAATTAAATGAAAGTTGTTTTTGTAACGGATTTTAATGTCCCGTATGCATAGAAATTTTAATGCAAAATATGAAATTTAAATTACATTAATTGGTTACATATTATACTTTTGTACTTAGAGTTTAAAAATTTAAGGAATTAAATTAATTTTTTATGGTATCCATGGTTACAATTTTGAGTGATGTTGTCGCTATCTAACGACTGTGCTACAAATTGTTTCTAATTGATTCTATCAGCGGCTTTTTGATGATTTTCAAAAGATTTTTTAATTACTTTTTTATTTATTACTTGATACATTTTTGTTCTGACATTTTGAACATTTCAAATAGCTTTTTTTACTCACATTTTAAGTTATATTTTTTACTTTAATAATTTTTTAGAACTCTCATTTTCTATTAGTTTATTAATTTTTTACCACTCATATTTATATATATACATATTTATACATATACATATTTATATATGTACCATAGTTGTGGCACTTTTAGATGGATTTTCAATTTTGAGATTTAAGCTGAAGAACTTCTGGCAACTCTGATGATATTACTAGTTAATTAACAAATATCATTGTTAGATGTTGTAGCAAATTAGTCATGAACATTTATTGAGTACTTAACTATTTAATTGAATAATTGCATTTCCTAATTCTTACGATTTTCTAAAATCAAAGTGAAGAGATAATTTTTTCCTTTTCAACTTTTCATTTTGAAGAAGAGGGGAAGGAAGTTTTACAACTTCAAAGTTTAAAAGAATTTGGCTGTACTTGATAACTTTAGAAGCCCCACTTCCACTTGGAAAACTATAAATATATAACTGAATAGCGCAGTATTAACACTCTAACGAAGTATTAACCTTTCATTTGAGAATCCCAAGTTCGAATTCTAGTAAACATAAAAAAAAGGAGTTTAATTTGGTTTTTGACTCGACTACCATTCGCCATTGAAATAAAATTAATCACATATTTAATATTAATAAAGAAAACTATTATTACACAATTAATACATAAAATAATACTGTGTTGTTAGACATTTAGGAATGTCTTTGATTTGCAATCGATACAATTCTAATTTGGGTGACATCGTAAATGTCGTAAAAAAAATTTCAACCTGATACAATGTGAAAATAGCACAATGTAAATTTTCTGAACACATTGTGTCGAAAATACAATGTATTTTGTTTATAATTCCGATTGCGTCAAAATGAAATGTCAAAAATTTAAGCATAAATTTTTCGGCAGAAAAGAATTTTGAAAAGTATAAATTGATAATCTGGATCATGCTTTTAAATTTTGTCGAACACCATTTTTTTTTTAATTTCAGCGTCATATTGGAGACGAATTGTTAATTGCAGGATTTTTCTTCCGTTAGTCCATTTCCTATTACAATTCTAACAAAAAAATTAAGCATCTTACAAAAATTAAAATTTACTTACTTTTATTCCATGGTTTGTTTTCTTTTAAAATTAGGGAAAAATAAAATTCAACTGACCAAAATTCAAATTAAAACTTCAAAATTCAAATAACTTTTAAATTTTTTTTTGTGTATCCAAAAAATTTTCGGTACTCAATTTAACAACACGAGTCGTAAAAATGGGTCGCGAATACAATATAAAATGAATTTACGATCATTAGACAATATAAAATTTTTGAAGTTTACATTTACGATGATAGGGTTTGTATATATATATACATTGTATTCACGACGTCGCAAACACATTTACGATGTCAGGGTTTGTATATATATATTGTAATAATTTTATATTTGATTTATATATTGTATTTCTGTATATCTGTGAGTTTTATTATTCGATCAAATTATTTTTTTAATATTTTGTAATAGTTTATATACATTTTATTACAAATATAATAATAATTCATTAAGATTAAATCTAATAATAAGAATATTATAAGAATATAATATGTTCAAAATGTCTATGTCTAACCTCCTTTTTCAACATGTACCAAAGGGATAGACAAACTTATAAGCTTAAAAAATTATTATTTAACCATATTTATTCATTCATAACTAAGTATTTCGAATGAATTTAATCTATTTACAAAATATTGAGTCAATTTATTTGTACAACTACTATTGATGTTATTCTGAACTCAAGAATTTTATTCTACACTTTATTCTAAGACAATAACCACACCCTTCAGAGTAAAGTTTAACAAAATAAAATAAAATAAAACCGCCCATCATTTAAGAAATGTCAAAAAAAACAACAATAACAAAATCTCAAAATATCACAAGTATTTAATTGAATTTTTAACTTTTTTAATGCAATATAATTATTTTTAAAATGAAAATAATTGAAAAGATACTTTTCAAAATAATTCAAATACATCTAAACAGAAAACGGAAAAAAGATAAAAGATCAATTTAAGACAAAAAAAAAAAAAGCAAAATAACAATAACAAAATTTTCCTTTTTAAACTTCAACCTTTTTTCAAAAAAAAACAATGGACCCAAAAAGAATCAAAAAACTTTTCCTCAAATAAATTATTCTCTCCCTTATTACCAAAAAACAAATGATTCTCCTTCTCTATTTGTACCTTTTTCTTCTTCATTTTTAAATTCACTATCTATTTCCGATTTCTTTCCTTTTCTTTCCCTTTTCCTCTACAATATCTGCTTTATTTAATTCTATAACCATTCTAATTAAAATCACCTTTATCCACCATTTGGGTCAGTATCAGAGTACCTACCTACCAGGACCATTGTAAAAGTATATTATAATATTTTTGGTATATTTGTAGAACAGGATCAAGGTTGAAAGGATGTGAAAGGTATTAACAAAAAAAAAACAAACAAAAAAAAGGAGAAAAAAAAAGAAAATCGAATTCGATCCTTTCATTATTACCTCTGAGAATGCATTTTATTAAGAAAATGAACAAATAATTTGTTTCTTTTATTCTTATTGTTTTTATTTTGTTTTGTTTTTCGTTTTTTTTTTGTTTTAATTTTTTTTTTTTTTTTGGTTATTATATTTGTAACTGTAAGTTCTGATTATACAGTTAGATTATGTTAAAATAAAAAATTTACCAAGTATACCGTTAGCAAGAAAGAAACAAAAAAGATAAGATATAGAAAAAAGAAACTTTTAACTGTCAATCCTTTTTTTAACCTTTTTTTTTTTTGGTTTGTTTTGTTTTTTTGTTTTTTTTTTGTACAAATACCTGTTTATTTAGTTCAAACAGTAGAGAAAACATATATAGAACACGAATGTGTTTATTTTTGTATTACGGAAAAATGGAAATGAAGAAATTTAATTTAAAATTAATTGCGGTGTTTGTAAAGTGGTTTATCTCAAAATTATCAAAATTTCAGTTTTATTTTAAATATTTTACAATTTACTTAGAGAACTAATGATCCACACAATTCACAATAAATCTTTAAATTACAGAGTTGTCATGTGTTTGACATTCCTTATAAAAATATCAAGTTATCTGGAATAGATAGATCTACAATACAAGGACACCTAAAATTTTTTCTTAAAATTGTTGAATATATTTAAAGATAAAAATAAATAAAAAAAATTTCCAGTTTATTTTTGCATTGACTTAATAGATATTTTCTACTTTTATGAAATTTGCACAAAAATGTTTAGCGTGGTATCTAACAAAAATGTCTAAGAATGACTAATTTAAATTTTAGCAAATACATAACTATTGTGACAATTCATCTGAAATCATTTTTTCTACTTTTGATTAAATTTAAGAACAACAAATGAAAATATAAATTTTTAATACAGCCAATTCGACAAGAACTGTTTTAATTTGCCGTTCTAGTTAAGTCGTGCAAACTTCTTCAACTCTTAACCAATGTCTTAAGTGATCATACTAATAGATATGATATAAAATGATACTCAGTTCAAACAGTAGAAGAAAAATATATAAAACACGAATTTATTAAGTTTTAAATTTTGGAAGCTTCAAAAACGGAAACAATCCAAAAAATTTTACTTCTAGCGAATTATTTGTTTATAATTCAAATAAAAAGTAAAAAATAAATCTATAGCACTTTAATTGCTTCCAATTCTAAAAATAAGGTATATTGTAAAATGATGTTAGTTGTGATTAAGAATTAAAAAATCCAGAGAAATCGCAAATTTTTAATTTAAAGGAATTAATTACTAACAATTCCTAAGTTAGTATTAATAAGTAGTAAATATTTAAAAAACAAAACTAAATTTAAATAAATTTTTTTTTATTTAAACCCAAATTTCATTTAACATAAAGAAATTCCTTTGAACTTAATACAAAATACGTCTATCAGAACAGAGCGTTTACTGTCAAAAAAAAATCGTTTTTTGTTAGCTCTGAGCACTCGAGTTTGAAATCGAGTTTGAATCGAGTTTTTTTTTAATATTTCGAGTACGGCTGAGCAAAATAAAATACAAAGACATTTTGACGTTTGTTAAATATTCAACTTGTAAAATAAAAGTCAAGATGTTTTGTTTATATTAGGTTATACATTTTTAATTTAATTTTAATAATTTAATTTAATTTTTTGACAATTCAAAACGCAACTAAAATAAAAATTACAGTTTTTTAAAATCTGGGTTTTTTTTTAAATCAGAGCGATCTTAGCGTACTCTACACTCAATACTCATGCTCAGATTTCTACTCAGATTTAGAAAATATCTTATAACACTCATGCTTTATCATTTATTAAATATATGCATAAAGATAGCGGTTTTAAAAATATTTTAACATTTTTATAAAAATTGTACCGTAAGTACCATTAGAGCTCTTGAATTACAAAAATTGACCAAAATCTAACAGAATTTACGTTGTACAAAATTTGAATCTTTAATCTTAAATGATACTGTACTTATATAATATAAAACTTGTATTTGTTCTACATTTTGTTTCAGTTCATTTTTACTACATTTACAATTTTTTGTTTTGTACCGTTAGCAAAAAAAAAAAAACTTAAAAATAAACTAAAAATGAAAAAAAAACAAAACAATGAAATAAAAAAAAAACTTTAAAGGAAATAAGAAAAATAACAAAACACAAAATAGTTATAAAATAAAGAAATTGATTGCTGTAATTCCGTTTCATTTTTAAACAAAACAAAAAAAAAAGGAACAAAAAGAATTGAAACAAAATATATAAAATACAAAAAAAAAAAAAAAACAAAATAAGTGGAAACTAACTAAAACCCAATTAGAGCACGTTATTGAAAAGAAAGTTGGGCAAAATATATAAAAAAAATCCTTCAATAGTTCTGATTTTTTTTGTGAGTTATTTTGTTAGTTGTTGTTGTTTTTCTTGTTTTTTTTGGTAGTTGTTGTTAAATTTCAATTTATTTTATTTTTTTTTTTTTTATATATAGTTTAGTTGCACAAGTTGAGTTAAATTTTTTTTTATTTTATTATTATATCATTAATTTTGATTCATTCGCAAACATTTTGAATTATTGAAATAAATCAACATAGCAGAAATTTTAAATTTAATTTATTCTTGTAATTTTGTATACTTATTATTATTTTTTTTTTTTTTTTGTAAATTGTAGTCAGCGAATTCAGCAAATTGGAACTTATTATCAGTGAATTGAAAGTAATTATTTTTTTAAGTAATTTATTAAGGTAATGTTTCAAAGTACGCGATGTCGCTATAACGTCGCTTTAAATGACAGCTGAATGATTTTGCCATTTTAGACTTCTCAAACTGTAGTAAATCTAAAATTAAAGTAAAAACCAAATTTAGAATAATTGAATAAATAAAAAAAAAGTCCTATGCAGGAACTAAAAGGCACAAAAATTAATATCCAACGAATTCATTGGAACAAAAGTAACTAATTAATATAAAACAAATCTTATACTTTGAAGCTGTAGTTAATGAAACAATTAAGTGTTAGCTGGAAATCGCATATTACATATTACTATGTGACCGTTAATTAGGACAAGTAAAATTTAATACAAAGGTTAAATATTGAAACAGTTTTTTTTAATAATTAATAAAGAATTCAGTAAGGTAAATTCTAAATTATACAAAAAACCTACATATATCTTACATATATTCACAATTAAAGCTTCGTACGTCGCTTTCTTTTTGATTAAACCATATTTGAATTATTATGATATTCTATATTTAAACAATGCTAGAGAGGTCGCTGTCATAATTTTTATTTATTTATTTATTTATTTATATATAATCCTCTACCCTATGCAATGTGATAAGCGGTTCAGCCTTTCCTTTTCAAGTGTAGTAGGTATATATTTAATTTACATTCTGATATAAACTATCATGACATACTTAAATTATATTAATATATCTATTTTTTTTTTAGATATTATCTGACCAGGGTTTAAACTTGAGTTACTTCGATTGAAAGACCGATGCCCTAATCATTCAACCATCGGTCGGATATTTATATAATTATAAAAAAAAATTACCTATACATACTAAGATATATGTGAACAATCGAAATACACAAATTTTAAATGAACTTTAGAAAATTGAATTTAGAAAATAGATGACTCTAGTTGTCCAATATCTTTGAAAGTGGACTATTAACTAACTAGTTAATTAAATTATATAACAGTAGTTCATTTTTTGGAGATATAAAGAGTCTAATAAATTTTAAGCTATATATTTAATAATTAGGCTGTATACTCGTACTTATATAATTACAAAATAAATTATTTATAGACACACACTATGATGTTTAAAATAAAATAAACCCTTAAATTAGTTTCCTTGTGATATTATATAAAAAATAAAATAATAAATAGGTTCATATAATTTCATGTTGCATACCAAATATACTGCAAAATTTTAAATTTTAAATTTTATGGTATAAAAGTTAGTTGTTTGAGAGCTACCCACAGTTTTAGACGGATCTTTACCAAAAAAAAAAAGGAAACCTTGAAATTGTTTGAAAAATATTTTGTGAAAATTTCAAAACTGTAACTCTTTTAGTTTTTAATTTATCTTGCTGAAACACAGACGGACCCACAGAGACAGACAGTTAGATCAATTACCTTTTCGATGCTGATCCGATACATACCTTTTACACTATATTTAGCTTCTCTAGATCGATGGGTTACAAACGGAAGTATACTTTTAACATACCCGTGGCCTTTATTATATACATAGGTATAAATACTGGTATTTTAGAATAATAAGTATTATGCAAATTTTTCAATTATTATGACGTCTATATGTCTACTTTAAATCTTCATTATACAGAGTATATTGATATTCTAAATTGTCAACAAAGGAATATGAAATATTAAAAAAATCCCACAACGAATAACTAGTAACTGCAATCATAAATTTTGAAATTTTAAAGTGTTTTTTAAAATACAAAAAAAAAAAAAAAAAAACTATTATAATATCTTATAATTTTGTCAAATATACGAAAAATAAAAAATTATCTTTAAATGTTATTTTCGTCTCAGTACCTTTTTACATAATTAAATTTTTAAAAAAGAGAATTGAAAGTTCAGATACTGTATTTTTCTTCAAACGACCCAATTAAATAACAATGTTAAGTAGTTATTATTCTAAAAATAAAAAAATTAAAAAAATATATAAAATATTGTTAAGAGTACTCTGAAAAAATTTTATATATTTTCAAAAATAATTTCATTTTCTACAGAAGAGAGAAAACAGTGCTCTAATTACAAGGGAAGGAAAAAAAAATAGAAAAACTCCAAAATTCAGGTCAAAAAATACTTTTTTGTAACTAAAAAAATAAGAAAACCCTCTCGAGTTTTTTACTGTGATAAAATAAAAAAACCGATTTATATAGTAAAAGTAATTTTTTATCATTATGTCAAGAACTCAAAAAAAAAAACAAAAAGCAGTTATCAAAGTTATAAAATGTCTTAAATACAGTCTGTTTATAGTAAGTTAAAATTTGCGCCTATAATTATGCAATTTTTTTTTTTTTTTTACATGGAATCAATAAAACTTTTTACTTTTCTATTTAAAATAAGAAATCATTATGTTAGAGTGCAAAACATTTCAAGAAATGATTTGATATCACATATATTTTACCACAATTTAGAGTACATTGAAAAGATGGGCTTTATAGCCTCTGAGCATTTCATCTCTTTAGACAATTATCTATTACAGAAGGGCTACATGTAAGATCATAGATCCTAATTCAAGCAAATTTAAACGGAGAAAATTGGAATTGCAATATGTCTCTACCGGATAAATATATATTATTAAAAAGAAATATTCGACTGGGTGGCACAGTGGTTAAATGCCGACCTTTCATTTGAAAAGCCCGGGTTCGAATTACAGTGAAAGTGAAAAACCTTTTCTGGTTTTCAACTCGACTCAGCTACCATTCACCATTGGTTTCAAATTAATGCCTTAACCAATAATTAATAATTGTATATCTTTGATAAAAAATGAATTAATATAACAATATAAACAAATAATTTAATTTGAATAATATAACTCACAGATATAGAATACCCTATAACTTTAATAAAAAATATTACTATATAAACAAAAATAAAATTGTATCTATTGAAAATCTAAGACGTATCTACATGTTATAAGGCCTAGTAATATCTCATGTTTAAATTGTATGTATAATTCATTAACACCAATTCTAATAGTACGTATATAATATGACACCCCGTTCCAACATGTACCTACGGTATAGGCAGGCTTATTAGCCTAACAGTTAAACAGTTAGCGCTTAAAAACAAAAAAACCATTGGTAGTTGGAAAACACCTTTAATAATTAGTTATATACAATTAATATATACAAATTATTTTAAATAGGTATTTTATTAAGTATTTTAAATTAGGCTAAATTAGTTTAAGTTTTTATTTTAAAAAACTAAATTCAAGAGTCGGTTTGGTTTTAAATTACCCAAATTTTTTTACCACAATCAAAAAAGGTTCAATTTTACAATTTAAATAATGTTTTAATTACTTGAATAAATAATGGCAACATAAAAATTATACCATTAGTTTAAATGTTAATCAAAATATATTAGAAACTATTATTATTAAAATTTTCTAGACTAAGATTAAAGTTTAAATTAAAATGAAAAAGACTCTTTTGTTGATTGATAGTTGGTTAATCAATGCTGTAGGATTTAAGTAACAGGTGTATAAATCGAGAAAGTGTAGGCTCAATCTCCGCACAGATTTGTTTAAACTTGGAAATCGAACAAATTTTCATTACAATTCCCTTATGATCGAATATAATAATAGCCCTCATAATATAATTACATAAACGTAACAAATAGTATCAGTACAATTTAATAATACTATTCTAGGGATCAATGGTCATCATAGGATAGCATTTAAAATTTTTAAAATGAAATATATAAAAATCGAAAACGGAATAGTTTCCTTTTAATTTCACTAAAATTTTATTTATTTTAGCAAATACAAGTATTTGGTTTACAATATGTAGGCTTCTTCAGTGCTATTACTCAGTCTTTAAGATTGAAATTAAAATTCAACTTGTTATGCCGAAATTTTATTTAAGTATACTTTCAAAGTTCATATTTCCAAAATTAATTAAAATTAGAATTTAAATAAGAAATTTCCTAAAAAAGAGCTTTTAGTGCCTAATGAAACTGAAATATATTTAATTTTTAATTAAAATGTTAAAATTCTTTTCATTAATTCTATTATATTGTATTCTATGGCATAAAATAATGTAGATTTTTATTTAAAATTATCATGGAAATGATATAAATTAGAAAAAAAAATTTTTTTTATTTGTTTTTCTTGAAATAATTTTTTTTTATTAAAAAAAAATTAAATAATTAAAATTCAATGTGAAAATTTTAAATTGTGAATTATTCTTTTTTTAGAAAAACTACTAATTTATACAGGATATTTACTCACACGAATATATTCTGAATTTATATATAAATATGTCTTTGTAAATTTAAAGGAGACCCCTAATGAAGCAAATGATTTTAAAAAACAGCATTTTAATACACAATTTTAAGATACAAATATACGCAGGGCTTTAACAGTTTCAATGTTCTTTCATTCTAGTTTTTAGAGGTTTCATTTATTCATTAGGGTGAATTCATAAGATGCATTCTATAAGATCCATTAGGAGCTGCGATAAGTGAAAAGAGCATCGATAAAAGCAAAAGCGTAAAAATTATATAAATGATTTTAATAGAGGTGTTTATATTGGAGCATTGCTTTGACATCAATGATAAACAACTTATAAAATCCAAATGGGTTAATTGGCCTTACAAATAAATAAAATTATAAACAATACATGTTACGCTAAGCTCTTATAGATGCTCTTATCAATTATCGCACCTCCAACTTAAACGCACTCTAAATGTTAAAAATTATATACACGAAGAGGTGTTTATGTTGACTCCAATATAAATGCACCCTTAGATATAATTACTTATCTTCGACTAGATAACCCTAAATCTCTATTTTTAAAATTGTATAAACCAAAGTAACTATAAAATATAAGAACAGGGCCCTATTGCACCAACACTAATCAATAATGAAATAATCAATTTTTTGAGTGTTTTTTACTAATTAAATTTCATATATTTGCTGTCAAATACAATGTTGGTGCAAAATTGTGATAATTTGATTATTTCAATAGTGATAAGTTGTTAATACAATAGGGCCCAAGAGTACGACAAATATTCAAAAAAAATAACAATTCCAAAATACTAACTCTTTTTAAAATAGTGCCTTTCCTATTTCAGATTTAATCTAAATTCCCTATATATGTAAATAAAATTAAATCAAACTTAAATAGAAAATAGTGTGATATAATTTATACATTTAGTCATAATTTATATTTATATTCATGTTTAAGGCATAATTTAATTATTTCAAATAGTTGTTTTCCCTGTTTATTTCACATATAAATTTCCAAAAAACTGTTTTAAATTCTTAAAATTCTTTAAATTAAATTTAAATTTATTTTAGATTAACTATTGTAATTTATAAATCAGATAAATTGTAATCTGATCACTAATTTAATAATCCAAATCACTATAATTATTTGAATTTAAAAATTAAAGTATTTAATAGATAATTTTTCCAAAAAAAGTCAAAATTAATGGAAATCAAATTAAAAATATTTTTTCAAAGAATATTTATTTAATTACTAATAATTTAAAATTTTTCAAAAATATAATTACTTTTAAAAAACTAACTAAGTATATATATAAGTTATAAGTAAATATAAGTTATACTTAAATATAGGTAAAAAGTGATTTAAATTATAAATTTTAGTCATGAAAATTTTCTGATTTAAATCGAAAGACAAAAATTCGATTCAACAATTTTTTTTTTTTAAGTACCTACTAAAAAAGAAAATTTCTATTGTTTTAAAGTCAAAAATAAAAAAAAAAATTTCCCATTTTCATATTCAGAACACCTAAAACAAAAAAAAAAGGAAAACCAGAAAAAAAAACCCCAGAAAAAATTACAATAAAAAAGAAACGTGATCGGAAGTAAAAAGAATCTTTAGTATCATTTTTAACTTGTTCTCAATTTTAAAAATTCAAAAATTGTCACATTTTACTTACTTACACACACATACACAAATCTAATAAATTATAAATATATATATATATCTATAGAATACAAAAAAAAAAAGCACACCACCCCATTTTCATTGGAACGCACTTCAATGAAAATTAAAAAAAAAAACTCATGGAAAATCGGGAAAAATTTTGTTAAAATTTATAAGCGAATCAAAATATAAAATCTGATATTTTTTTTTTATGATTGTATTAGTGGAAAATCTTGATTAGAATAAAAAAAAAACACCAAAATTTTCCTAACATTACTTCTATTAAATTGACAATAGAAAATTCTATTTATATTCTAAATTTATACATTTTATACTTACTTAAATAATGAAAAGAATAATGAAACATTTATAAAATTTTACTTTATAAAAAAAAAAAGAAAATTTCGGAAAATTTGTATTCCTTTGGAAAAATACTATTGAAATATTTAAAAAAAAAATTTTTTTTTCCTTCGAATGATACCTAATAAAAGTATTACAGGGGGCAAAAAAAAAATTACTTAATAATCATTTCAAGAAAATTTTCAAAAGGTCACATTTCTATACATATTGAACGTGAAAAATGGAAATTTTTTTTTGGGAAAATATTGAAACGTTGTAATTTGTATAAACAATTTTTTTTTTCAATTTTGTATTCGGTTTTTTCTGAACTTTTCTGATCTCATAAAAAGATTTAATTCAAAAATTGAAGCTAATTTAAATTTTTATCATAACTAATTTATAAGATTTGTGTATAGAATTTTAAAGGATTAAAAAAGCATTTGATATAGCATTAGAACCTTGACTGTTTGAACAGGTATACAATTTGTGGATAATTTAAAACATTAAATAAAGTGCCCCCGAATAACCCATCAAAATACTTCAATTGAAGAGAAAGTGTGAGTTTCAAAACATTAAAGAATAAAAAAACATTAGATGGTATTAGAACCTTGGTCCTTGACTACTTTAACGTTTGATGTACACAAATCTACCTTCTGTAATAATCCAATTAAGCCATCAAAATACTTCAATTACCCCAAAGTGTGAGTTTCAACACACTGACGAATAAAAAACATTTGATGACATTAGAATCTTGACGCATGACTAATTTAATCATATACACAAATTGTTTTTCCTCGTTCTATGAAAATAATTATAAATTGAAATTAAATTTGGAACACCATCTAAGTCAAATAACACACTAAATAACCCACCAATTAGCCCATCAAAACCCTTTAAGAACCCCACAGAGAAAGTATGGATTTAAAATCGAACCTTTGCATTAATACAGATAAAACATCCATGCCAAATGATTTTTGAAAATTAAATTAAATACGAATTGTTTCAAAAAAGCATCGATTTGCCAAAGAATGTTCCTAATATTTAATTCTGATTATATTTCATTAAAGTTAAATGCAGTCTTCCTGTAATATTTTACAATAATTTTGACCTCAGGATTTTTGACAATTATAAAAGTACAATTATAAAAAGAATAGTCTTTCTATTTCCAGTACCTTAGTATCGTAAATTCAATAAAAAGATAGGAAAACTGTAAAATTTATTTATTTATTTAATTCTGTCATAAATGATAATGCAATATTCTAAAACTATTGGTTACAGACTCCAAATTATAGTTTCGAATTCTATTATTAGATTATATAAATGATATTTATTATATTAATTTAATTTATTTATTAATATATTTGTCTATGTCATGAGTTGTAACCTGATATATTTGTCATGAGGTGTAACAAACGCATTCAATTAAATGTGTTCAATTATAAAAAAAATAAAATATTAATGTTTTGTTGAATGTGTTTTATTTTAGAAAATAAAATATGCAAAATTATCACAAGCAAGCCAAAAAATATTTTATTTAATTTAATTTAATTTAAAAAAAATTTTATTTAAGAACTTAAATTTATTTATAAGTTTATGAATTAGTTCATTTCAGTTTTAAAAATCAGAGAAGATTTTCTGGAAATATTAAATAAATAGTAAAACATTTTAGTATTAAAAATCGAGACTACGCGTTACAGGATCATTTCTGTTGTAAGTCTTGATTAATTTCAGTGAAATACTGAATTAATGGTACAGGCCCAATGTACGCTTTGAAAAGCAAATAAACCAAGCAAAGTTACTAAAGCAATTTCAAATTTACCCTGAAATTAAGTCATAATTCACTTTTTTGGCTTTTTTTTCCATTTCTCAGGTACCTATAAAAATAAAATTTGTGTACTTATAATTAAATTCATATAAATAAATATTTGTTTTTGTTGGTCTTAATAGTTTTTTAATCAACTCTAACATCCATTCTGTTTAACTATTTTTTCTATACATCTTCAAATATTTAAGAAACAACAAGAAATTATATAATACATTTGTTTTTTTTTTGTGTATCTATTACTAGAAATAAAGCATAATCTGCGTAATACAAAATGTAACAGTTGCAATTTTATTTAAGGAAATAGTATTGATATACAATATATGTACATGGATATAATGAATTTAGAAATTGTTTTTAATTAGAAAAAGTTCTTTTTTCAATTGACCTTCCGTTATTCTGTGACGGGCCAACAGCTAGTTATATTATATACAATAATTATATTTGATCGTAAGGGGGAATTGTAATGAAAATAACTTTTTTCAGTAATTTCGAAGCAATACAGGTCGAATCTGCATTGCTTCTTTTGATAAGCCATGTACTTAACTACTACACTATCAAGACCTCATTTTAAATTTCAGTTATTTCAATAAATGGATTGCATAAAAGTAGGCGCACAAATTCGTGTGAAAAATCTTAAAAGTTATAGTCCTAAAAGTACATGAGAAAACTTACGATAATCAAATACCGTCAATATAACAGTTAGTTAATAATAATAATAATATAAATTATATATATAACAATTCCAAATTAATTAAATATTCATTTAATGAAATATTTCAAAATTAAATTTAATATTTTATCCAATATAACCACATAACAAAATCTTTTATTCAAAAAAATTTTTTTTTCAAATTATATACGATAATTTGAACTTATAATTAAACTTCAATTTCATTTCTATAATACTACTATATTAATTATTATTCTAATATTAATAGTATTAAATTCTAAAATCCAATTAATTCCAATAAAATCCAAAAAATCAAATTTTGATTTTTAATTAATATTTTATATTTAAGACCTAAACCTATATTATTAAAATCGTATTCTAAAAACTTCAAAATGTATTTCATATATCAAATTAAAACATCATTTTCGAAAAATAAAATAAACAATACCATAAGTAAACACTTAACTTATCAAATATGCAATAACCAACTTATCAAAAGTCATAAAATTTTTAGTTTGTCAAGAAATTGAAACTTTTTAAGGAATTTTAAAAACAAAAATTGAAATTAAATTCTACTAAATATATAAAATTTATAATTTGAAAATTAAATTTGACATCAAATAAAATCAATTTATTAAAAATTTTTCCAAAATTGATCTTTTAGATTTTCATTTGTACTTTTAATATTTCGTTTTTTGAGGTTAGGTATTAACACAAATTGAAAATGGACATAAAATAATAGTTATTCATATTTGTAATATTATTCAATATGGAGCATTTAAATTTTCCCAAAATATACTTAAGTAAAAATAAATTTATTTTTAATTTATTTAAGAAAAAGATTATTATATTTGTCATAAATTTCTTTTTTGTAAACTATTTATAAGTAAATAACTATAATTTCAAATTTGATTATAAAATAAAGGAAATTTTGTATTAAAATTTCAAAGTTCAACAAAATACCCATTAATTATTTTAAAAACAAATATATACTTATATATTTTGCGTTTTAAATACAAAATATTTATCTGCAAAAATATATAAAATCAAAATATAACTAAAATATCATATTTATTTTTTAATTTAAATAAATTTTGTAACTTGATATTTTGCATTTGGAATAATTCTTAAGATGAAAATGAAAATTACCTATAAGTTATTTTACATAAATACTTATTACATATACAGGGTGTCTGTGAATCAAGCACTACACTCAGTGATTGGGGGCATTAAAACAAACAAAAAATTTTACTAGTGTGGGTCTACTGTGGATCCTTTTCGAGATACGAGGGATTAAAGACTTTTAGAAACTTTCATAAAAAAATTAATAACTTTTAAACATTTTACTGTAGAAAAAACAATCAAATAAAAAAAAATATTTTTTTCGATATATATACTTTTATTAAAGTAGTACTAGTCCCCTAAAATGTAGGAAATAAAAAATTGATGGTAGATCTTAGGAATTTATTACTGTGTTAATATAAAAGTAAATTGCTGGTATATAAGAAACAGTTCTTTTAATATTTAAAAACTTTTTCATTAAAATAATAAAAAATTTTCATTAACCAAAATTTGTTGATAGATCTTTTGCATTTAAAAGTGTTTTAATATAAAAGTAAATTGCTGAAATGGGAGACAGTTCTTCTTTCAGATAGTCTTAATCCAGCAATTTACTATTATATTAAAACACATTGCCACTTTGCTAACCACTGAACCATACAATTCTTATAAATTTATGGTCAGATTTCTAATATATACTAGTATATTCAGTATTACTAACTGACAGAATGGAAAATAAAGCCATATACACAGGCAAGTTCATTTAAAAGTATATAATAAAACATAAATCCATTATGTAGAGTAAGTTGTCACTTTTATTTTTTTAATGATCTCCATGTACTCAACATGTACAAAGTTATTAAGGTTCAAAATGATTTATAATGGAAAAATTAAGTTTCAAACTCAATTTTCTTTTGAAACACAATGTATTTGGGGTGCTTTTTATAGCATATTTCAAGACAGCTTTTCAAGCCCTATACTTATTACATAATAATTTTTTCTCCATCAACCAATTTTGGAGATGAGATGCATAATAGAAAAGTGTGTTTTTTTTCCAATCGGTTCAAACAGAAATCTATTTATTTTTTAATAAATATTTTTTTAAGAAATTTAGAATTAATGGGTCTCTTCTAAATTAATTCTATTAAAAAAAAAAACCGGTTTTTTGGGCTGCAGTCCTGGGTACTTGAGTCCTGGACACCCTGTATATATATTTTAAATTAACTACTATGGAATTTTATTATTACTTTCATATATATATATATATAGTAATATTATATGTAAAATGTAAAAATTTTATTAATTTTCTTATTATGCAGCACAAGTAAATAAATTTTTATATATAACTATATATATATATATATATATATATTAATTTATTACTAATATTAACATTACATATTACATATTATATATATGTGACATTAAATGCCTTTACATATAAGTATTCATATTTTATTTAAAATTATTAACTTCATTCACTCATTTATATACACATGTACACATGTATGTAATTATAATATAAATTTGAATCCTTTCCGGAAACGGAAGGAAATAATTTTCAGAGAAATTGAATATAACATATATACTTATATACATATATATATATATCAAAATAGAATATTACCTGCTGATATATGTGTATAATATGAAAATATAAATTGAAATTCTTATAAAATAAAAAAAAATAAAAATTTAATAAAAAATAAATAAAAAAATAAATTGTAACATTTGAAATTAGAAAATTTTTTATTCAATTGAATATTTATATATATATATGTATGGTACATTGCTCGTCTAATATCAAGAGAGTAGTTCCATTTTAGGTTTTATATGTAATATTATGTAAAGTTAACAGTGTCAATATACAAACAAGTTAAAGTTTGGAATTATTTCCGGTATGTTTTTTTTTCATATTTTAGATCATTTATAGTTATATGTATATAGGTATGTTGAAATATATTACAGAATACAAAATTACATTTATAAAAATAATAATTCTCTTAATTTGAATATTCAATTTTCCTAATAATAAATAATTTTAATAATATTACTTATATATATATAAATTTAAAAATATAAATTAACTTAAATTTCTTTTAAAATTAATAATTCAGGGATTTTCAGTTTTTTAAATATTTTAATTTCCAAATCAAGTATGAAGATCAGTTTAAACAACTTTGTTTCAGTAAAACCAAATTCATTATTCATTAATATGTATTTATTATTTTTATAATTGCATACTTTTAGGGGCACGTTGAATATGGTTAATTTTTTAAAGTTTCAAAAGGTTGCAAGTTGTAACTTAATAGTAATATGTAAATTTTGAAATCATAACTTTTGCATCGGAGCTAATAATTCATTTAAATCTTGGACTGCCTTTATTTATGTCTAGTTATTTTACAAATTAATTAATTTTTCATTATTTTTTTTTTATTAACTAAAAGAATTTTAGTTTTGTATAAAAATTGGCTTTTTAATGATCTTGAAATTTTGATTAAATTTTAACTTCTAACCTTTAGAAACTTGAAAAAAAAACCATAATCTATGTGCCCCTAAAAGTATACAATTATAAAAATATAATAAATACATATTTATGAATAGTGAATTTAGTTTTACTGAAATAAAGTTGTCAAGTGGTTAGAAAAGTGGATGTTAGAGAATTGGACGATCTTGTACGGACGCATATAAACTAATAACTATCTTAACTGGTTTGAGAGTGGTTGGATGGTTTCCGTACACATTTTTCTTTTTCCACTACTATTAGGAATATATATGAAGCATTCAATAGTCATTTAGATTATAGGCTTCAGTTTTTTTTAACCTGTTATATATTCAATAAACCATTGATTACTCGACTGTTGCTATTGTATAAAGTTATAAATACAAGTTAATTTTGTGCCACATCTATTATGTTATTCAAAGTTTTATTTATATTTTTATATAGAACCACATTATGTATCTCACTTAATTTCACTTTCCCCTCAAATGTTTGACATACTTTTAAAAGTACTAATCTCGAAGTTACTTAGGTGAGATGACTCGAAATGTGACGAAAAAATAATTTCAAAAAACGTCAATTCAATACATTAAAGTTAAAATTTAAATTAACCTATTTAAGATCAACATACCTATGTTTTCAAAATAAAAAAACCAAAAACATCAGATTTATAAAACATGTTTTTCTTGTTTTTAAATTAAAACAATTATATGTAGCGTAGATTTTTATTTTTTGAAAGTAATGAAGATGATGGAAATAATTAACTTGTACGGCTGGAGCCTAGAAATCTACGAAAAATTCAAATATCTTTAAAATTAAAGATTCTAAGTATTGTTTATATGATTATATTATAAAATTTCGGGTCAATAAAGTAGGCTTTAAATAGGTGTTAGATAAATTTGAAGAGAGTTCTTTGCTTGGGGTTTTTAATTAATTCGAGATGGAAATGATTATCGCAACTCCCTAATTAAACTCACAGTATTAAAAACATTGTCAGAGTGCGTAACCATATATATAAGAATCTAAATTATATGTAATAAATGAATCAAAATACAAATGACTGAAAATAAACTCCTTTTTAATAAGATAGGTATTTAAGGATATGTTGATGGGATTCATATTAAAATTATTTCATTTAGAAGCGAGATAGGTCACTGGAACTTGGGTTACATATCATCAGGTGACTAATAGTGAGATAAGTATGTAATATCTAAACTTCTTTATTACCTTTTGTACTTACTATTTAAACTATGACGATGTAGTTTACGATAGTTTTTTTGTTAATTAGATATGATCTAACTGGAGTTTGAAATCGAGACCCCCGCTTAAACGTCGTCTTTACCACTAAACCATTTATTGGTCAGATACATACTCTTTACATTATTCTTTTATAATTTATAATTTTACACTAAACAAAATAAATATGAAATTAATATACTTCCTCTTAAAATTAATTTAAGCAATTTTCAAATTATCGAAATAAATTATTCAAAATTAAGGATCTGATTTCCTTGATCAAAGTTTTATTTGTGCAATCATAAGTTGAAAAAGAGATACAAATTTTTAAATGAAATAGACATACACGGCTTCCACAATCGTCTTTATTTTAATAAACAAAAGTTTTACACATATTAAATCTAAATAACATCCGTTTTTTCCCAATTCGTTTTAAAAAAAAAATTATACATAGTTTAGAATACTTCTTTCCAAAAATAATTACCTAATTTCTACCACATGATCAGAACATTTATGAGTAAGATTTTTTCCTAAATTAAAACAAGGAAATTGAGGAAAATTTGACCCAAAAAGTGTAGAATATATAAATGGATGCAGATAACTAATACCTTATTTAAAAAAATAATAAATAACTCTATTAAATATATACTCTCTCTCTACTTCATTAAATTATATAGTTAGTACTAGTACTCATTTTCTCCAAAAAATTTCACAACTAATCTATTCTTAACTCTAATATTATACACTTTACATAACAATTATAGAATTAAAATGTCATTCTTTTCAATTATCCTTTGAAAGTAACTTTTATCCTGAAAGTAAATTTTTTTTGTACCTATATTTATCCCCAAAAAAAAAATAAATTTAACTTTCATTTAAAATTTAAATAATCAACAAAACAAAAGTCTTTTATTTGTTTTTTTATAATTTATAATGTGGTTTTGTTCCTCCTTCCTCATTTTCTTTGAATCTTTTCTTTAACTTCTCATTTACAAATAATAAATAATTCTTCTCCTTCTCAAATAATTCTTTAAATTTTATAATTTTGTATTTTTTTTCAAATTTAACTCTACATTTTCATTTTCATTTTTTGTCTTTTTTTTTTAATTCTTCAAACTTAAATCAAATAAAGATTAAAAGACAAGAACTTAAGAGCTCAAACACTTATTATTATATTTAGAAGAATTTTTCTTATTTTTTTTTTTTAACAGAATAAACTTTTTTTTTGAAGGACTAACTAACTTGATCCTTTTTTTTTATTTTCTTTGATATCTTCAACTCTTTGTAACAATTTGCAACAATAACTAAGTAAGTATAGTTATACAAAATCTTATTTTGTAAATATATATATATATATATAAATACAAAGTTACATTTTATAATAGTTTTAATTACACACAAACAATCAAAAGCCAAAGAAATTTTTTTATTTGAAAAGGGGATAAATAAAAAAAAACAGGATGACTGAACACTTAAGTTGTAGATTTACAAGAATTAAATAAAAAAAAAAACTTTTTAGAAATCTGATATAAAAAAAAAAAAAAACATCAAAAATATTTTTGAAGGATCAAATCGAAATCTTAAGATTTAAAAAAAAAAAATTTATTTTCAGTAATTCTTAGTAGTAGTGTTTTTTTAAATAACTATACAGTGTAAATTAATACAATTTACACTGTAAATTTTCACTTCAATTTTAAAATATTGTCTCAGGATCTAAAAAATTAACCCCCAAAATATAAAACCACCCCAAAAAATTAAAAATAAAACAACCCCGTGAAAAGTGAAAGAATTATACTTTAAAAAAAAAATACAAAAAGAATTACCACATAATCTTATACTTTAGCTGATCTGTATTTTATTTTATTTTATTCTGTTTTTATTTTTTAATTCACAGAAGCGGAGCTTCCTGATAAAAACCAAAATCCTAAGTGAAGAAATTTAAAAAAAAAAAAATAAAAAGGAGCAATCAAAATCAAGAACGAGGGGGGAAAATTGTTTTTTACATTTTCTCTGGTGAAAAAAAAATCTAAAGAAAAAAAAAAAACGGTATACAAAAGAAATTTTTTTTTGAATTTTTTAAAAACTCCCAAGTTGATTATTTGTGCAAAAAAAAGTTAACTACTTGGAAAAATAAAAATTTCCTTACTTTTGTATTTGTTTTGTATAAAAACTAAAAAATTTTAAGTTTTTAAAAAAAAAAAAACACAAAAGAAAGTTTCAAAAATATTTTGAAAAAACAAATTTATATATAAAAATCTTAAGATATCTAATGTTCAATTGTTCTAAACCAGTTTTTTGATTTTTTTTTAATCATCATCGTTATTTCAATATTTGTTTTAAAAAAAAAAAAAAGATTAAATAAATCTCCTATGAATTATAGTTATAAAGAAATTTAAAAGTTAAAAAGTTAAAAAAGAAAAATAGATTTTCCTTTGTTTTTTTTTTTTATTAGTAAATTTAGTAACGGTATTTTGGTTTTGATTTCTCTTTTTTTTATTATAGTCAATCCCCACCCTACACAATTATTTTAAACTTGTGAAAAGCTAATCTTATCAAAAAAAATACACATACCTAGTTTTTTGTTTTTTTTTTAATTTTTTACAAATCCAGAAAATCCAAAAAATGAGGGCCAAAAATATATATATATATAAAGTATATATATAAAAAAAAAAACACATTATAACGGTACAACAAAAGAAAAACAAAAGAAATAAATAAAAAAAAAACAGATGAACAAAATAAGAAAAATAAAATAACCATAAGAATGTGCAAAAAAAGTAAGGGAATTGTAAAAAAAAAAAAAACAAAAACAAAATATAAATAAAAATGTGAGTCAAAAGAAAAAATAAAAACAAAAAAAAAAACAGTTATATTTTTATCAAAAGTTACTATTGCGAAAAAAAATACAGAATAAAATAAAAAAAAAAAATAGAATATCCCTAAAAATATGTCAAAATTTCATTTTCTTATATATTTTTATATACCAACTTATATACATATATATAAAAGTAATAACACAATAATATCCAGAAGTAAAATAAAAAAAAACAACAACAACAAAAACCTGAAGGAGAGAAAAATAAAATTTTTTGTTATGATTTGTTTTTTTCTCTCTTATTATTTTTGTTTTTGTTTTTGTTTTTTTTTTTGTTAACTTGATCAAAATAAAATTTCTTTAGTAACGAACAATTTCCTTAATTATATCCTTTTTAATATATATATATATTATACATATACTATAATATATATATATATTATACATATAGTAATAATATATATACATATATTATTCATATATATAGTAATAAAGTGTCAATATTTATATTATATACATCTACATTTACTAACTTTAATATATTAACTTCATATATGTAAATATATAAAAGTCTATGTAAAATGTATGTGCACACTTTATTTATAAAAATACAAAAAAAAAAAAAATCAACCAGGTATACAACAACGCCTAAAAAAAATTGAAAAATAAAAACCAATTCCATTTCCCTTCACTTCATTTTCTCTTATTATAGGTACTCTTTTTATTTTTTCCATCATTTTTCTCTTCATTTAACTTTTTTGTATATAAAACAAATTTATTATATATAATAGAAGCATGTATATAAATATATTATATACTTTTATTTTATTTATCTTCTGTTCTGTCATAATCACATGTATTTGAAAAAAAAAACAAAAAAAACTTTCTTCCTTTAAAAATACAAAAATTTTGTATAAATAAGAAAAGCTAATAAGTATTTTAAAAAAAATATACGCACACCCAAATACATGCGTATAAAATTTTAAATATGTATTTGTATATATATAAAACTTACGTCAAATTAATATAAGCATATTCATAATATACAATATATTCCAATATTTCTTTTATTAAAAAAAAAAAAAATACTATAATAAAATGCGCGTGGAGATGGAAATTCTGAAACATATCCACACACAATACACTCAAATACGCAATGCACTCAAAAACGCACACATTCTATATAGAAAAAGCAGCATTGTATTTATATAGAAAAATTAAATAACGGTGAATTATAAAATGACCAAAATAAGAGATAAGATAAAAGTAGGAGAAATTGTATACAAAATTCAATTTAAATTTATTAAGGAACAAGTTGAAAATGAAAAATCAGCCGTTATTTTTAGAGTCGACTGTGAAGAGTTGACTATAGAGAGAAAAAAGCGTAAATACACAATACAAGAATTGACACGAGTGAGTATAAAATGAGACAACACACAATATTGAGAATGATGGTGAATTTTGATATCGTATTAAATTTAACACGATACGAGTATACGAATAATACGAATATTCTATTAGAAAAACGTGGGGTAGAAAAACTTTTCATTTATATATATATATACATGAGTATTTAAGTATGTATGTGTATTATGTATAAGTTGAAGGTTGAAAATTAGAAAAGAAATTGACAAATTCAAAGAATTGAATAGAAAAGTTGAATAATAATAATAAAAAATAACTATACAATACAATTAAAAAAACGCACATTTATATTTTACGTTTTTTGTAGTTTTTTTTTTTTTGTTATACAAATATTATTCAACTTTAATTTTGTTAGTAAATAAATTGCATTTGTATATGTAAGTGTATGTGTATATATATATATATATATATATATAATGAAATAAAAGACAAAAAAAACTTTCAAAATAGAGAAGAAAGGATAAAAGAAAGAAAGTACAGGGAGAGAGGTGAAAAAAAGAAAGAAGAAAGTTTAAAAGGAAAATACATAATAAGATATATGTATATATATTCATGTATATATACATATAGTTATTATTAGTTCGAGAAAATATTCAGTATTTTTTTTTTTTTATTTAATTCGTGATTTTATTTCGGTTTATAAGTATATATTTGTATATAAAAATTTTTTTTTGCTTACTCGTATTTGTTTGATTTTCACATATATATATATATTTTTTTTATATATATATAGATGATGTATACTCTTATTAATATTATTTAGATATATATATATATATATGTTATTTCGGTTTTAATAATTTCGGTAATTTTGTTACTCTTCTTCTTTTTTTTTTTATTTTTCTATACAAACTTTGGTTTATTTATATCTATTTTTTTTTGTTTTTTTATTTTTTTTTTAACTGTTACTGTTATTATTATTATTAGTATTCCCGTTATAATACTGTATATATATTGCAGAATATATATACATGAAGCGCAAGAAATTTAAAAGATAGACAATAAGATGAATATGTACTTATAACTATATAAGTATAGTTATAATTTATAAATATATAATTGAATATATAAGTATATATATATTATATTAAATACTATTATTATTTATTTAATTATTTTCTTTTAATTAAACTTTTTTTATTTATACTTTTATTTATTTCTTAGTTTTTAACTATTTACTTAGTAATCGGTATTCTTTTGTAATTTTAAGAGATTTTCCACGGATTTTCACTATAATTTTCTTAATAATTTAATTTTCAATTATTATTATTATGCTGATATATTAATTTAACACAAAAATTCAGTTTTTCATTATTATTTTCAATAAGATTTTTATTTAATTTGATTTTAAAAGTTTTTAATATATATTTAAATTATAAGAAATACTTATTTTTAATTATTTTGGCTGGTTTATAATATTTTGATTTTGATTTGCAATTATGATTTTCTTTATTTTTTATTTATTTATTTATTTTCTTTTTTTGTTTTTTTTATTTGATTTTATTATCGTTTTTATTTTTTTTTTTATATTAATGTATTTTTATATATATAGATATATATATACACACACAAATATATATATACAAGATTATAAGACTATAATAAGCATTTTAATATATGTATAGATTTAGGTCACCGATATAAATCACAATATTGTGTTTTTTTTTTATTTTCCTTTTTTTTTTGTTTTTTTTTTTTTGTTTTGTTTTGAAAAAAAATAAATCAGTTACTTTATTCTTTTATTGAAAAATTTTCTTTTATTTTCGGAAAAATTTATCAATATATTATTTTTCTTTTTAAAAACTGCGAACAACTGAATTTTATAATTTTTTATTTATAAAAAAATTTCAATATAAAAAAGTTGAAATAAATAGAACTTTCAAATGTTATTTAAAGTAAAAAAAAAGGATTAAAATTAAATATTATTAAAAAAAGGAAGTTATTTAAAAATAATTAACAATTATTTTTTTTTTTTATAATTCAAAATACTTGAATTTTAAAAAACGAATTTTAATTAAATACTTCTACTTTAATTAATATATTGTATATATAATTTGATTATTAATAAATATATACTCGTATATAACTTTATTTTTTTGTAAAAATTAAGTAAATTTAAATTTGATCTACTTAATTAATTTGTTTTCCAAAAATTTTGTTTATTTATTTATTTTATTATATATTTTTTTTTAATTAATTCGATATTTATATTAATTCATATATTGGGAAAATTGAATTACTTAACACATTTAATATTTTGTAATACTACTTATTCAAAATATTTCAATATATATAAGTTTGTTTTTTATTTTCTTGTATTAATTATATGAATTTTTTATTTTATATTTTAATTTAAAAAATATTTTTTTATTTATATATAATTTGTCTTTTAAAAAATTTTTCTATTTAATTTATAATTTTAAAAAAATTTGGCTAAAAATATTTTTTTTTTCTATATTTTTTAATATTTTTTTAATTTAATTTGAAAAAAAAAACCGAAAATTGCATTTTTATAATATAATTATTTAATATAAGTATATATATATAATATTAATTATAAGTTAGTTAAGAGTATAAGTGTAGTAAAAAGTAAGTAACAATTTAAATTTTTAAGATTTTTCAAAAAATAATTTTAGATTTGCATTAGTAATTATTTAACATTTTTTTTCTAAATATTGTGTTTTTTTTTTTTTTTATTTTAATTAAATTTAATTTAATTGATTTGTTTTTGCTTTTTTATAAATTTTTTAATTATAATTTTAAATTCATCTAGATAATAATTATTTATTTATATATATATATTTGATTTACTAAAAAATTATATATAAAATTAGTTAATTTCATTTAATATTAATTATACATTTGTTGAAATAAACAAAAAATAAAAAAGACAATTTTATTTTTTTTGATATTTTTTTTTTTTTTTTTTTTAATAGATAAAATAATTAAAAACTATTTTTTTTTTTTTTTTTTAAATATATATATATTTTTTATTATAACTATAATTAATTAATTGATTATAATTTATTATAAATTTTTTCTTTTTATTGATATATGATTTCTTTTTTTTTTTTTTTGAATAAAAAATATTTATTTTCGTGATTTTTAGATTAAAAACATTTAAAAACACACAAACAACAATTTTTTTTTTATTTTTTTTTTTTCTTTAAAAATGAAAATTAAAATAACATTATTAATTTTTTTGAAATTATTATTTAATATTTTTTATATTTCGATTAAAAATTAAAAAATAGTTAAATTCTTTAAAAAAAAATTTTTCAAAAATTTTTATATTTTAAATTATATTTTGTATTTTTTTTTTTTTTTTCGTTCCCCCTCGAAAAAAAACACAGAAAACTAGAGTTTTCAATATTATTTTTTAATTTTTGAAAATTTTTGTGTACGATACGAACGGAAAAAAAGCTCGAACTGACGATTATAAAATTTTGAAACAGCGCATTTGCCTAAAAAAAAAACTAAATTTTTTTCAGGAACAAGAATAAATAAAAAAACACATATTGTACATATAAACTTATTTGTATATAAGAAGGTATACTTATATATATATAAAAAGGAAAAACTTTTTCAAAACATTTAAAAAGAATACATATATGAATTCACACAATCATAGGTAGACAGATTCATCCAAACGAATTTAAAAAAAAAAAAAAAACATATTTAAATACATAAGGTTTTTTTAAGATATAATAACTATGCTTAAAAGTTACAACTATAATAGCAGTATCCCTTATATTACACAACTACATAAATAAATACATATATAAAAATAACAGACTCATTTTATGCTCTCTCTCTCTTAAATGTTCTTTTTTCTCCCCTTTTTTTATTCAAAAGTTTAACTGAACATTTAAAAAAAAAAAACCTTTGAATTAAGTTTCATTTCATATCATACATAATACATTGATATAAGTGAGTAGTTACTTATATACTGATTATTAACTACTGAGTATAATAGTGAGTATCGAGTAAGTTAAATACTCTAAGCTTATACTAATACATATTAATACGTATATATATTCATATTTAATTTATACTTAGTATTAAAAATACATTTAAGTGTGCACTGGGGTAGTTGTAATAATAGAAAAACAGCCTAAAAGTATGTACTTTTACATTATATATATAGAATAATTTTAGCTTTTTAACTGTAGGCTGAATTATTATTTTTTTTTTTATATAACCGGTCACAAAAAAAAACAAAAACAAGAAAAAAAAAACAATAAGAATTAAAAATAAAACACATAGTTATAAATACTTATACAGAAAAGGAATTGTAAATGTAATTGAGGAAAGGATTTAACTTTTAACTGTTTTGGTTTTTTGTTTTTTTGCTTAAGGGAGAAAATAACCGAAAAAAATTGAAAATAAGAACAGATTAGGAAATAACGGTATTCACCCCTTTTCAAAAAAAAAAAAAAAAATTATAAAAAAATAATAATTTTAATCTCTTTGAGAAGAGAGTAAAAGAATATAAGTATGTAATAATAATAATAATAAAAAAACAAAAACAAAATAAAAAAAAAAAAAAGAAGACAGCAATGGTGTAAAAGAGAATTAAAAATGAGAAAATGAAACAATATTATAAAATTTGACTTTATTTTTTATTTGTTACAGTTATTTTTCTAATGTTGTTGTTGTTATTGTTGTTGTTTTGGAATATTTTTGAATAATATTTAACTATATATTAAAGTATACGGAAAGAAATAAAGAAATTCAGCAATTTAAATCATTAAAAAAGTTTTATATATATATATATATATATATTAGTATATATATATTAGTATATATATATAAGTTATATATACTTTATACTTATAGCCACTCATACACTATTCACAAAAGATTATCATTTTATTAGATCATTTTTATTAAATCTCATAAAAGAGTAGTTGTCAACAAATCAATTTGATTTATTTTTTATATTTTGATACATATACGTATATATATTATAAATATGTCGTCATACGAATTAATTTTTTAATACTAAATTTAATTATTACAAAATTTTTATATAAGTAAACTACTTACATAAAAATCCATAAACTGAATAACTAATTAATAAGATTATTATATTTTAGTAGATATATAAATATTACAGAATTTATTTCTTATAACATATTTTTAAATATTTTAATAATTGAATTAATTAAATAGAAAAATTAATAACTATATAAATACTTACAAATGGTTATATTAAAAAATTTTATAATAGTTACTTATTTTAATTATGTAACTTTGTGTTAAAAAAAATATGTTAAGTACATAGTTAATGTGAAAAATTTTATTTTGATTTAATTTATATTGGAATTGATCAAAGATTTATAATAAATTAATAAACAAATTGAAACAAAATTTTTATACACTTTTGGAACAAGTACTTAAAATAGTGCATACTTAATGAGCGGGTATTTTCAGTTTGAAGCCATGAAAATTTGAAGAGACTCGGGAAAATTTTGAGGATTCGTGAAAATATTAAGAATAAGCACTTATTTTGTCATTATTTTTAGTGATGATATTGAACATTAAACTGTGTATTCATTTAGTTTCTTATGCATTGCCTGAAAAAGTAATCAAAATGTACTTATGAATTTCTCAAGGTTTTTTCTATAGTATTTTCAACAGATTCCTTTTCATTCGTTTAAGAAGGAGTCTAAACTTATGCTCTTTAATCGTTTTATTCACCGTTGATTATTGAGCTGCAGCTATTGTATAAGATTATAAATACGACAAATGATCATTATGTGTGCCATCTATTATCTTAGACAAGAGCTACATATATTTTTTATGTAATCCTATTTTATATTACGATTTTTTATACTATATAAACTGGATACGATATAAGTTTATATATATATACGATATAAGTTTATATATATATACATTATTTGTTTAGATTTGATCTGACCGGTGTTTGAAACCGAGACCTAACACATGAAAGGTCGATGTCTTAACAACTATGACATTACTCAAAATCTATTTTGTAACCATACAAGTCCAATAAGAATTTAGTTCGTCTTTACTAAATATTTGAGAAAGAAGTTCAATTTTATTAACTCTTTAATTCTATAAAACAATTCAAACTTTTTAAATGAAAAAATACACCTTGATAATAAATTGCTTAAAAAACCTTAAAATGTCTTGAAATTTCAACTAAAGATTCAAAAAAATAGATAATGTATTGTTTCTATCAGTAGTTTTTGTATTGCATTTTAAGTAGTTTACAATTGCTTGAAATTTAATATTTTCTGTGAATTTCTTTATACTAAGACTTGAGATAATTTTAAGTATGTTTTCTGTAAATTACTTTTCATCATTAGTATGTTTTCTGTAAATTACTTTTCATCATTAGTATGTTTTCTGTAAATTACTTTTCATTAATTAGTTATTCATAGAAAAATAAAATTTTTTACAGTATAAACGTATATTTTTATATTATTTGCTTAGGTAAATTTTAGTAAACCCCTAAAATATTTCCAATAGGGTAATTATCCAGGAAAAAATCTTAAATTTTACATAATATCACAAACGTGTCTATTTTGTTTACATTAGTTTGAGAAGGTTTAGTTATCGAAATAGTTTTCGAAAATATAAGATAGTACCTCAATGTAAATTAGAACCCATTTGATAAATAAATTACAAATATAAAAATTAGTGTTGAATATGTAGTTATTTTTATTAAAATAATAAGTCATAAAAGAACATATTAAAATTAAAAGAAGGAAATTTGAACCAAATTTTAATTAATTTCTTAATTATTAATTTTAAATACGTACAGCAAATTTCGATATTTAAAAGTAGAATATTAAAAAAGTTTATTAAGAATATTCTTTTTTAAAAAATTTTAAAATCCTAGTTATTAAAATGTATTCTTATGAATTTTAAGAAATTTTAACCTTATTTATTAAATCCTTAAGATATTAAATATAAAATTATAAAATATAAGTATTATTATAATTTGATGCAAATAACTTATAACAACAGTTTCAATTAAATTTTAATTTTTTTTATAATTTCTTGAAAACAATTAAGTTTTTAGTTTATATTTAATATTAATTGATTAATTTCACTTATTTAAAATTTAATAATTAATATTAGTCATATTAAGTTTATTACAAATTACTTTATTATTAAATAACTAAAAAGTTGTTTAATTTCTAAACTATTTAAAAATTAAATGGATTGCAAAAGCTTTCTTTTCATGACAACTTTTAAAATTTATTTAAAAAAAAACCATTTCGATAAAAATAGACTTATAGTTGTACAATATTTTGGATAATACTTAAGCATTATACTTCTATATGATTTAACTCAAGTAAACACCCATCTTTTAACCACATTCTATTCACAGTACCCCATTAACTAAATTAATATTGTCTTTAGAAATAAAGCACTTACTTACTTCCTTAAATATTAAAGGCAATAAATAGAAAATAAAATACCTGATAGAGAAAATCTTAAATTATTTAAGTACCCTGGTATAGGTCCAGATTACTTAAGTTTCTCCATTTAAAATTTAAAAACGTTAACTATAAAAAATAATAAAACTTAAAAAACTAGTATTAAAGATTATTGACTTCTAATTCTTATTTAATTAAGGGGATAGAATAAAATAATAATAAAGGTTTCAATACCTATTAAGAACGATTAATGGAATTACTATATAAGTATACTGTCGAGTGGTACAGTGGATAGTGTGCCGACCTTTAATGCGAAAGGTTCGGGTTCGAATCCCAGTGAAAGTGAAAAAAAAATAACTATATCTGGTTTTCAACTTGACTCAACTACCATTCGCCATTGGGTTCAAATTAATGGCTTAATCAATAATTATATATCTTTAATAAAAAATATAGTATTATTATACAAACAAATGCAAAATGTAAACAAATGATTTAATTGAATAATATAGCTCACAGATATAGAATACCATATAACTCAAATACAAAAATATTTACAATGTATTAACAAATAGAATTGTATCTTTTCAAAATCTAAGACGTTTCTACATGTTATAAGGCTTAGTACTATCTCATGTTTAAATTGCAATTAAGAGCAGGAATAAGACATGGAATTTTTTAAGATTAATTTTAATAACACTAATATTATGACCTCCTTTTCCAACATATGCCTATGATATAGACAGACTTCTTAGGTTCAATTCTAATAATACGAATATTATTAACCCCTCTTCCAACATGTACTCAAGGTATATAGACAGGCTCTTAGCCTAAAATTTGAATAAAATAAAATACTTAACTTAATGTAAATTACTTAAAAATAAGTATTAAGTATCAAGTCACTAATACAAAACAATTATTTACTACAAAGTATACATATACAAGGTATTATAAAAACTATTAAAATTTATCATAAATTTGATTCAATTAATTAAATATTATACCTAATATTATTTTTAAAGATAATTTTTTTTAAAGATATTCATTTAAATTTTTTCATATACTATCTTTTTCTTATCATAATATCTATAGATATTTCTGCTTTTCTCAACAAGTAATTAGACAAAATTCTTTAATTAAAGAAAGAATAATATTAAATAAAAAAGAAAAAAAAAAGTAAAACAAAATATCAAAATTATAAATATGTATCATATTTTAAGATATTCTTATTTTTAAACGTTAAGATAAAAATTAAATTTTATTCTAATTAAATTTTGATAATAACGATTATGTTAATTATTTTTAACCCTTTTTTTTTTTTTTTTTTTGTTTTATTCTTCCTTATTTCTTATAATTTTTCTCATTATATTTATTTTATTATTATTATCATCATTTTTTGTTTTTTTTTTTTGTTTTCATAATTATTTGACTTAATTTTGAAGAAATTCCGTCAGAAGGAAGAAGAAAAAAAACGCTAACCATGCAATTTTTGTGTTATTTTTTTTTGCTGCGAGACACAAATGGTTTTTTTGTTTTTGTAAATATATAAGTAAATTTTGTATTTAAAGAAAGAATGAATAAAATTGGCAGTTTTTAAAATACAACTACTACTTACATATATATAAGAGTACTATTATATATATATATATATATATATATATAGATACTCTCTTCTGTGTATCATACAAATATTATATTTATTATGGTTTATATTCACCATTATTTATTTTAACAATTTATATTTTTTTTATATTCATTCGTCATACATTAAATTCGTCACAGAAAGAGAGAGAAACATAATAAAAATATACATATATAAATTGTGTGCTTATATATTTAATATTTTTTTTAAAAAAAAATTTTCATCATAGCATAAGTAGTCTCATTTGGCCAAATAACGAGGAAGAAACTAAGAATAAATAGGTAATAGAAAAAAAATTTGATTAAAATAAACAACATTTCTGATTCACTTGAAGATTCTCTATACAAAAAATAAAAATTAGTATTTAACATAAAAAATTCGTTTATTTCTCATCATGTCCATCCAAGTAGTTTTGAACTGGAAGTGGCTTTTTTTTAAATATATTACTTAGTTATACGATATTTATATTGGAATAATTAAAATCAATTTAAAGTAGTTAAGTATTTGAGATAGAATTCGTTGCACAACTTTCAAAATCGGATTTTTTTTTTTTATTCCTTTTCCACTCCTTTAAGGAGTATAGGACATTCACCAAGTTTATTTAAACTAGGCTTCAGTTTCTTTAATCATAATATTCACTAAGCCGTTGATTACCCGGCTGTAGCTATTGTATAAGGTTATGAAATATGAATGCGCAAATGTTAACTTTGTGCGCCATCTATAATCTTACACAAGAATTATTTATATATTTTAATTAAATCTTATTTTATATTACGATATTACGATATTACGATATAACTATACAATTTTTACGATATTTTTTTATTAGATATGATTTGACCGGGGTTTGAACCCCTTCCACATGAAAGTCGGCGTCTTTACCACTACTCCATTAGTCAGATATATCAAAATTTGTATATACAAAACTTTCAAATTAAAATCATTAAAAGAACCTTATTTTTTTTCAACAATTCAAATTTAAATAGTTGCCTATTTATCAGTGAAAAACAACTTGAATATTTTAAATATTTAGAAGATGCAAATTAATAATCGTAACTACAATTTAATTAATTAAAAAACTCTGTTCTAAATTAATAATCAATTAAACAACTTAATAATTACATAAATAGACATCTTTAAAAAAAAGATTTTTGGAGAAAACCGAACTGAATGTGATATCCAAAATTTTATTACCTGACTCTATATGACATACACTTTGTTACAAATAAATTATGGAAAACGGTTTATATAAGAACTCAAAGATTCTAAAAATTTCTCAGACTACGATATTGTATCAAAAAATATCCATTTTTATGTACATATTAATAACTTTCTTTTATGCTCAAAATTAATAAAATTGTCACATTTTTCTTTTTTTTGTAAAATATTACTATCGAAATAACAAGTTTATAATACATAAATTAAAAATTATATTCTTATAGATTATAAAAGAATATTATTAAAAAAATACAAACATTTTGCCCTTTTCAGTTCATAAACCGATTTCAAAATAACAAAATAAAACGAAAAAAGTCCGTTAAATGTTTCCTTTTCCCCAACAAAAAAACAACAGAAACAGAAACACACACATTCACACTGTTAAATACATTTTTACTTAAATATAATTACATACAAAAGGAAAATACAAAAGTTAAAAGTTGTAAATAATAAACCTTTTCTTGAAAATATTCCAACATATAAAAATACAAATTATCAGAAAATAGCGCATGCTTTATAATTTCTTACTAATACACTTGCAAAATTTACACCCATTAATGAATTTGTATTTTGTAGGTCTTTTTTTAATACATATGATATGGAGCTTTTATAAATAATTTTCATTAAAAATCGTAAAATATTGTTTTGCTTTTTATCTGTTTTCATTCTATTTTACATCACATCACAATATCCTTCTTGTACTTCGAAGACATCCCCACACAACAATGACGAGGTGAGTTTTTATTTTTTCTTATTTTTGTTTTGTTTTTTTTTTTTGGCAAAAACACATGTAGTTACACACATTCATACATTTGTATCTTAAAAACTTTATATATTATATTATTATATATGAAATATAAATTTAAGTCAAATATTTAAGATTGATTGAGGTGAGAATTTTCTGTTTATGTTTTCGTTAAATGTGTTGATTATATATATGTATTTATGTATATAATTTATATACATATTTTGGTAAACAAAAGTATATATTTATATACATAATAAAATGAAATTATTTTGAGTATTATATAGAATATAAATAACGGTAAATACATACAAATATATGTATAGATATTTTAGAAATAGAAAAAAAATTTAAGCTTATTGAAAATATGACACAGAGTGATTCCTTGTTTAATCGATTAATCAACCAGTCATATGTTGTAGTGAGGTGACCTTTGAACTTCATTTAAGAAAATTAATTTTTGCTTGAAGAAGATAGAAATATTTTTTTTGATCAATATGATAAATTATATTTGCTAATTAAATAAATTAAAAACAAAAAAAAAACATTCTACCAATATAAATCTATTTTGTTAATATTTATAGGAAAGTGTTAAAGATTCTATAAACCCTTTTTGCAATTAACTCTTACATTTATTTGTTGACAAGTTGACGTTTTTAATCTTAAAACTCAAAATTTGTAGTGGATATACAATTTAAAATTAAAATTATAATTTGTATCTAAGTGATGGTATAAACTTGAATACAATTATATAAAACGTATAATAACATAAAATTACTAGATATTTGAAATAAATTTGGAAAAAAAAGATTTTGATTGAAAAAAACCGGCTTTGCCTTCGAAAGAACGCTATTGATTTTATAAAATCAGAAGATTTTTAGTAGTAAACCCGTATACAAAGCCCATATATTTGTTATGTAATTATTCAAAATTTTTACTCCAGGATTTTGTCTTATCTGGAGTTTATTTAAAATAAATAATTAGTAACTAGGTAATTTTTGAATGAACATTTTATGTAACTAAATTTTTTTTAAGTACCTATATGATTTTTTCTTTTTTAAAAATAGACGGAATGAAATTCAAAAGAAGTAACTTAATAAATATTGTAAATTAATAACTGATTCTCTATAAATTGCTTATTTAAACCAAAAAATTTACACTAAAACTATGAACTTTCAGAGGAAATACCTTTAACATTAATTTATACTAGAATTCTAGTTTAATCAGAATTCAGTTAACATTTAAAATTTATTAAGAATTTCTAACAAGTAAATATATTTTAACTATAACTCCACAACACCCTTATTATTTGTTATTAATAAATGAATAAAATAAAAAGTATTCCGATTTTAATCTGAATATAGGCGCTACCTGAACCACCTACATACATTTGGTATAACCATTATAATACATAAATAAATGTACGTAGCACACTAGTACTATATACATTTTTAAATATTAATAATCTGATTACCTATATTTTTTTTAATGCTTTTTTTATCAATAAAACTTTATCTTGCGTTTATTGTTTTATTTCCCTAATTTTAACAAATTAAGTATACTTTTTTTAACAAAATTACTATTTTATTTTATTATAAGTTGAAAAGTTTAATCATTACAATCGTAATATTATAATATTTCATATACGGCAGTTGTACATAAAGTTGCCAGCAAGAAAAAAAAAAAAAACATTATTTGATTTCCCCGTGAAAATTGTTCGTTTTTTTATTTTTTTTATTATTTTGATTTTATTTTTGTTGTATTGAAATTTTATTTACAAAAAAAAACAATTTTTTTTTTACTTAACAACAATCTTACGAAAAAAGAGCAAGTGCAAACTTTTAGTTATATCCAAATTTACAAACCAATCTACTATAGATAAATATATAAAGTATATAGATAGGTATACCTATATATAATGAAAAATAATAAAAAAAATAAACTAAAAAAAAATTTTAAAAATCTTTGAATAATATAGGTATATTTATAGTAAATTCATTTCATTTCTATTTTATTTTTTTGTTTTAAATAAAATAAAATAAAATTCTTATTTTACAAATTTTCTCTTTACACTTTTTCCTTATATCCAATAACCGAATGAAAAAAAATTCCTTTAATTCTTTTTTGATACAATTAAAAAAATTTTAGTGCACAATAAAAATTTTGTATTTTTTTGTTTTATTTTGAACTTCTAATGAAATTTTTTTCAATTCATTGTTGAAACATCTATTTATTTCAAAATAATAAATTTTATTACTATTAAATATTGGATTTGATTGTTACAACACCCTAAAAAAAAAAAATAAGAAACGATTTAATAGTAGAATTTCTTTTTAATTACCCACATTTTTTTTTGTTGATGAAATTTTTATTTTTCCTTTTGAATATCTTATTTACTTTATTTTAATTCTTTTAACTTTTCATATATTACAACATATTCTGCTTTTTTTTTTTGATTTTTGGATTTTCACTTAATAAGAAAACAAAATATATATTGCACTTTAATGTTTCAAAATTTTTTTTTTTTTAATTTGCTATTAATTTTTATAAATGAAAAAAAAAAATTTTCCACTTTTTTAAATTTAGAAAATATAAATAAAATATTGCACAAAAATTATTTAAAAAATATATATTAAAAAATACTTTCAACTTATGTGTATTTTATAAATTATTTATTTTTTTTTAACTTTTAATTTTGTTAAAAAGTACACATTTAATATCACAGCAAAAATAAGACTCAAGAAAAAAAATAAAATATGATTTATTTATTTATATTTGTATATTAATTTAACATTAATTTAACTTTCTATTCAATAAATTTTTATTAAAAAATAATAGTAATAAAAAAGAATTTTGCTATTTAATATTATTCCACTTCAATTTAATGTTTTTTTTTTTTTAATTTGTCGATTTAACTTAAAAAAAAAAAAATTTTTTTTTATTTTTCTTTTTTGCAATGCAAAGAAATGGAGCAGACAGACTTTCTGACGCTGTCAGAATTTTGTTATGTCAAAATATTGTGGGAAGAAAAAGAAAAACACGAAAAAAAAAAAGAAAAAAATTATATTTGACAGCCGATTAGTGATACCGTTTTTGACGTATTCAAGAAATAATAGAAAAAAATGGTAATGAAGACAATTCAAAGCGACATCTGGATTTGAATAGGGAAAATTAATGCTAATGGAAAAATGAATTGAGAAGTAAAGTTAAGATAAAATTAAATTAAAAATAAAATTGAAATTATATATTTTATTAAATAAATGTTAATATTCATTTAATACACTAAATTTTATATTTGAAATTTAAAATCTATTAAATTGATAGCATAAACTTTTAGTATATTGTGTAGATAAGTTTTTTATTTTTTTGACATTAGAAAATTTTAAAGTTGGATTGTGTTACTTTTGACTTTTTCGTATTTTTAAATATAAAATCAACTTCGTGGTATTTCTTGATTACGAATTTATTTTTTAAAATTTAAACGAGAATTTTTCTTGCAAAATTAGAAAAATATTATAAAAAGTTTTAATTACATTAATTATTTCAAATAATTTATAATTTTATAACATCAAAATTTCTACTATAAATTTAGGCTAGGTTATTTCTGTATAGAGACTATTTTCACAAATAAAACCTATCTTTTTGTTTTTAAAAAAAAATGCGCAAGATACATTTTTCTTGAACTTGATACATAGTTCACGTTACATAGTCACGTTCTATTAAAGAACCCAAAAAAAAAAAGAAAAAAATTTATAACAGATTTAAAACAATATTTTGATAATTTTTCTGTCTTATAATATTGATTTGATTATAACAACTAAAAGATTATATGTATTGAAATATGCATATACATTGCGTGGAAAGTTACTGCATCCAAATATTTGTTAAATCAGAACTTTATTGCGCATAACAAATTACAGTGATATTTAAAAAATGTTTCAAATATTTTTAAAAAAATTGATTAGGTTAATTATTAAAATAACAAAATTTTTCTAATATTATATTAAGATAACGAAAATTTATATATGATATGCTGTTACTTTCATTTTATACATAAAATATCATCATACCAATTTTATTGCAGAATATTTCAAAATTTGTACTGTACGCATTCATATATAGAAATACATATTTCAAACTGATGTAATAATTTGAAAAAATATAATTATTTTCTAATTTGTTTTAACAAATATGTCATACTTTCGGTTGATTTTAATTATAAATATTCTGACACACGTTATGAATTTATAATATAATTTATATGAAAAAAATATGCTGAACCTTCGCACTAGTACTTAATTTCCTGCATAAATATTACGATTCTAGGCTCGTTTATCGCAAGCATTTCATCGCGTCTCGCGATGGAATTCATCGCAAGCAATTCATCGCAAGCAATTCATCGCAAGCAATTCATCGTAAGCAATTCATCGCAAGCAATTCATCGTAAGCAATTTATTATTATTTAATTATATAACTCTGGTAGCCAGAACAATCGCGCGATTGTTCTGGCTACCAGAGTTAAATAATTAAATAATAATAAATTGAGTTAAATATTGAAATAATGATAAATTATATAATAAATAATTATTATATTATTAATATTTTTTAATAAATTATATGATTAATTATGATGTCAATAATTAAAAACTTTATTACTATCATCATCATCATCTTTTAGCGTTACAACTCCTGGTGAGTTTTAGCCTTCTTCACTATCTTCCTCCATTCATCTCTGTTTCTCGCGGTGGTTTTCCAGTTTATTTCCCCTAGTTTTCTGGTATCGTCTTCAATGTTATTTTCCCATTAGCTTCTAGGCCTACCTCTTGCTCTGTTAAGCAATGGTCTAGCATTGTAAATTTTGTACTGTGCTCTATTTTCCGCCATTCTGATGACATGCCCCGCCCAACTTAATCTACTGGACTTTATACGTTTTACAATGTCCTCGTTCTCTGCTAGCGCATATAACTCTGAATTGTGCCTTCTACGGTATTCGCCGTTTTCATTTCGTATTGGACCATAAATAGTTCTAAATATCTTTCTTTCAAATATTCTTAACATTTCTTCTTCATTTCTATTCATGGTCCATGTTTCACTTCCATAAGTTGCTACTGGGCGTATGATGGTTTTGTATATTTGCAACTTTGCTCTTCTTGTTATTAGCTTGGATGTCATCAGCTTCTTATGAGAGTAGTAACATTTGTTTGCTGCCTGTATTCGGTCTTGTACGCAGGCTTGGCTACTGTTATTGTTTGTTAATATTATGCCAAGATATTTGTAGCTATTAACACCTTCAATTTCATCTTGTTCGATTTTTATATTTTGTGGAAGTCTTCTTTCTTCATTTCTTGACATTTTTAGGTATTTGGTTTTTGCCATATTTATATTTAAGCCTATTTTACGCGATTTTTCTGTGATTAATTTAAATATATCTGCCATTTTATTATAAGCTTTGGCAATAATCAAAATATCATCTGCGTACACTATAATCTGATACTCTCTCATGAATATATTACCTCCCAAATCCATGTTACCTATTGCATATTCCAGAAGCATATTAAAAATTATTGCTGAAAGAGCGTCCCCTTGTCGTACACCGCTTGTACTAATAAATTCTTCTGATGTAGAGTCCTGTATTAATATCTTATTCGTGGAATTTTGCATTGTCATCATTATAAGACCAGTCAACTTCGTGGACACGCCCAGTTTCAGTAAGGTCTTCGGAATTTCTTTTCTGTTAATGCTATCGAATGCTTGTTTGAAGTCTATAAATATCATATGCAAATCTACATTATACTCGTAGCATTTCTCCATGATTTGTTTAACCAGAAATGCTTGATCTATTGTCGATCTGCCATTTCTAAAACCACACTGGTACTCTCCGACTTGCTATTCATATATTGGTTTTACTCTCTCATATAAAACATTTGACATAACCTTATATGCACAATTTAGCAGCGTTATTCCCCTGTAATTTTCACAGTTTAACTTGTTCCCCTTCTTGTGTATGGGGCATATTAATCCTACACTCCATTTTTTAGGCATAACTTTATTGTTCCATATTTCAACTATTAATCTGTGAATTCTATCATGTAAAAATTCCCCGCCATTTTGTAATAATTCCGCTGTTATTTGGTCATCACCCGGGGCTTTATTACGCTTGAGTTTTTTTATTGCTTCACTAATTTCTTCTGCTGATGGTGGTATGTCTTTAGGTTCCACGTTGTACATTATGTCATTGTTAATTTCTGCACTTATATGTTTTATATTTAACAGATCTTTGAAGTATTCGGTCCATCTATTTAAAACCTCGTTTTCTTCTGACAATATTTTATTGTCGTTGTCTATGCAGGCTGTTAACCTTGGTTGAAAGCCTCTGGTTTCTTTCTTTATTTTTTCGTAAAACCGTTTTACATTGTTTTGATCTTGCTCATTCTGGATTTCAATTATTTTGTTTCTCATCATTAATTTCTTTTTCCTACGACAGATTTTTGTAGATATTCTTCTTTTTTCGATGTATTGCATTCTATTTGCTCTTGTGTTATTCTGTAATATTCTGTAATGTCTTTTCTCTAGCTTTATTCTTCTCTTCTATTGCTAGTACACATTCTTCATCAAACCATTCAGAATTTCTTTCAGGTCGCTTTCTTCCTATAACTTCTCTCGCTGCGGTAATTAAACTTTCTTCTATTTGCGCCCATTTTCCATCTATAGTTTCATTTGTACCTTCTAGGGACTCTATTTTTGTTCTTATTGCACTTTGGTATTGTTCTTTTAAATCAGTTTCCTTAAACTTTTCATTATCCCATTTCACTCTTTTAACTCCACCCTTTTTTGCAATATTTGATATTCTTTGCCTTACTTTTGCAACAACAAGGAAATGATCGCTGTCGCAATTGGCTCCGCGGCATGTTGTGATGTTTATTATTGATGTTGCCCATCTTTTTGACACTAGTACATGGTCAATTTGATTTACTTCGTTTGTTCCCGGTATTTTCCATGTGCCTTTGTAAATATTTTTCCGTTCAAAGGCCGTACTTCTGACCCGCATATTTTGTTCGCACGCTAATTGACACAATCTTGCGCCATTATTGTTTGTAATATCGTGTAATGAGAATTTTCCTGCGATTTTATGTATATGTGCTTCTCTTCCAATCTTTGCGTTAAAGTCTCCCATGAGGACTATCGTGTCATAATTATTTATTCTTTCACATACATCTCCAAGATTTTCATAGAAAGCATCCTTTTCATTGTCATCTGCATTTTCAGTTGGTCCATATGCGTTTATAATTGTAATATTGTTAAATTTACCTTTTAATCTTATGTAACTTATTCTATCATTAACTGGTGTAAATCCTAATACTTTTTCTTCTATATTTTTATTAACTATAAAACCAGTGCCATACATGCCTGTTCTTGTATCGTTTCCACTGTAATAAAATGAGAATAGCCTTTTTCTGATTTTTCCTTTACCTTGCCATCTTATTTCTTGCAATGCTGCTACGTCAATTTTATACTTGAGGAGTTCTTGTGCAATTTCACACATTTTTCCTGGTTGTAACATTGTTTGTACGTTCCACGTTCCAAATCTTAAGTCATTTCCTTTATCCTTTTTACGTTGCCGGGTCAATTTACCATTAATTCCACCATTTATCCGAGGCTCTATTTGAGATTTCGAAGCACATTAAGTTTTCACGGGGAGAGGATGCTAGCCTTTCGCCCAACCCCCATCTTTGGAGGGCCGTTGGGTTTGAAGAGTTGCTTCAGAATTTGCCATATAATGCGTTGAAGTTCTCATAACTATGTCACGAGTTCAACATTATTATTTAATTATTTAACTCTGGTAGCCAGAACAATCGCGCGATTGTTCTGGCTACCAGAGTTAAATAATTAAATAATAATAAATTGAGTTAAATATTGAAATAATGATAAATTATATAATAAATAATTATTATATTATTAATATTTTTTAATAAATTATATGATTAATTATGATGTCAATAATTAAAAACTTTATTACTATATTAATATTAATAAATTATCGCGGGATTGTTTCGGCTACCAGAATTAAATAATAATAAATTGAGTTAAATATTCAAATAATGATAAATTAAACATAACGAAATTTATTGTGTACACAAAAATAAAAAATGAAAAAACAAAAACAATATTACATTAGGTATCGGATATTCATCGCAATAAACTTCGCGATGAATATTTCCTTGCGATGAATTGCTTGCGATGAATTGGCTTACGATGAATTGCTTGCGATGAATTGCTTGCGATGAACTTTGCTGTGAATTTATTATTGCGATAAACTAGCCGGATACCAATATTACGTATGTGAAAAAACAATTGCGTGTTCTACCATTTTATATCTTATTTATTTTCAGGTAGAGTTGTTAAAGTTATAGAAATTTAAACTGTAATATAAACTTTGTTGACATCGCCTATAACGCAATCAGAACTGTTGGTGTTAATAACACTTTATTATAAGCCTCAACAAATTTTAAATGAAAAATACGTAGCTTTTCTAGAGTACGTAGACGGAACTTATACTTATTCTTAACTAATTTAATAACGACAGTTAACGACATATGTGCGACAGATCAATTACCCATTTAAAATAGAGATAGTTAATTTTAACAAATAATTTCTTAAAAATACTGAAGGGTTAGCTTACTTACCACGGGGATGCGGGTTCGATTCCCGTACAGGTCGTGAAATATTTAATTAAAAAAAAAATTATTGAATAATTATTTTACTTTGCAAAATCTCCTTGGCGACCAACGATATATAATTTAAATTTAAAAATGTATAACATAAACTAATATATAAATAATATCTAAATATAATAAAATACAAACTGTTGCTGCTGATTAGCGCGCCCTATGTTATGTTAAGTGTTATTCACACATGTAAAAACTTCTAATTACAAATACTTACATACAAAGGAGAAAGAAAAAATGAAACTGATCAAATGTAAATTATGAACAGAAAGAAAAAAAAATCAAAACGTATAAGAAATCTGTTAAAAGATAGATACAGAAAATTATAATAAAAACGTATAAAGCTATTTTTTACATTTCAGTATGTATACTTTCCGTTTTATTAATTCTGTAGCGCAATAGTAGGAGAAAAAATAATATATATAAAAAGAGAAATTAAAATTGTACCTGTCGTCCGACAGGCTTTTTTACTAGTTACTTTATAAATTAATAGAATGTATTGGAAGTGGGATGCAGACGAGCCGCAAAGCCTAAGTTTGAGGATGGCACCTGCTATCCCCCATGCCAAACAATAACAAAACGCTGAAGAAAGTATTCCGTAATAAAAAAAAAAAAACAATTTTTATGTATTCTACTATCGACTTATTGGCACAGTGATTATAGAGCCAAAGTCCTAAGAGTCCGAGTTCATATTCCAATAAAACTTTTATGTAGTTTACAACTCGAGTTAATTTCAATCCGTCATCTGGTTAAATTTAATGGGAGTACCACAGAAATGAAACTACTCCTCGAATTGTATTTGCAACTTACTTTTTTTAGACCTAGGACTATATCTCATGTAGTAATTATATGTGGAATCCTTTAATATAAATACCAATGAATCTCCATAATTGAATATTCTCCTTCATTTCCAACAAAAGAAAAATATATGTATAATATTATATAAAAATTATATATATATATTATAGAAAAAATTATAAAAATTATTAGACAAAATATGTTTTAAAAATAAAATTAACCACCAAACCAAAACCTCATATTTTTAAAAATACTTTTTTTTTTAAATAGAAACCATACCAAACATCTTTTCTTGACAACAACTCCTTAAAATTCTTACCTCAAAAAAATTATTATCCTGCCTTATTTTCATTAATTTTTAATTCCTATATTTTTTAAATAAACAGTTATTTTTATGTTTTTATAAATGAAAAATTTCAATTCTTATCATCGTGCAACAATTGAAATTAATCTTTTTTAATAAATTTTTTTTATATATCTTTTTTGCGAGATAATAACTCTGTTGCCCAGTTTAATCCATCCACCCATCACACCACTATCCCCTCGAATCATTAGAACTATGCCCTATACTTATAATATCAATTCATTTAATGTGATTTTTGTGTTATGATCTTTATAGCACATACATACATATATATATAAATATGTACTGTATATTTAACCTTCTCCACCTTGTTGAATCAATAATTAGTAAAACCAAATGATGAGAAAAACAAAACAAAAATGAAAACAATTCATAACCACTCAAGGGTATTATTTATATCTAAAAAATTTTATTTTATTTATTTCTGAGTTTGGTTTTTTTTTACCTTCTCATTTCCTTTTTTTTTATTTTTTTAAATACTAAATTATCATCAATTTTTAAAGAACTCAAACTGTGAATCTTATTATGTACATATAAATACATTTTTACTTATATACTATAAAATATATATATATATATATTACTTGGATAGGGAATATGAAGGATAATAAAAATAAGGATAAATATTATATTCCAGTATATAATAAACTATATATATCTTTTTCATCATAATGATAAATTACATGCAAATAAAATGATTCCAATTTATCAATATGTCAAGAACATTAATGACCCAGATACAAAACATGATGATGAAAGATGAAGCTCCTAATACTTGGTTGCTACTGTTGTGTATCAAAACTAAACCATACTTGTGTGTACTTTAAAAATAAATTTTAATAAGTATATATGGAGAATATATAAAGAAAGTAAATGTATATATATATATATATATGTATATATACATTTAAACAATAATGATAATGATAATAATATGATTGTAAAGATCCTGAAAATATTATTTTGTATATAAAATAATGTAATAGGATAAATGACCCAAGTAATAATGCCGAAATGGCTTCATTTCATTCCGGAAGTGAAATTAGTCGTGAAACTCGAATTTTGACTGAATAATGACATAATTGGGATTTCTGAGAATTGAATAGAAAAAAATTGACATATTGACATTTCAATGGTATATGACAGATTTCTATTGAAGTATTTATTTATTTATTTATTTATTTGTAGTACCAGACATACTTAGCCTATTTGACATTTGGACTTCTTATTAAAGTATTTTAATATACACTATATTTTTTTATTAGATATGATTTTTCGAACGGGATTTTTACCCGGGCCTTTTCGATTGAATAGCCGCCATTTTTCCACTGAGCTATTGGTCAGATCCTTTCATAAAGTATTTATACATATAAAATATAATTAGCAAGGATTCTAGAATTGAATACAAAACCATTCCGAATTTAAGATCCAAATGGAAAATTCAGAATGCAAACAAAATTTAATTAAAGTTGCTATCCAAATTATTTGAATATTGAGGGCTGCGCGACCCTAGTTATTAGTTATTGTAATATTTAATATATTTTCATTTTTTAATAATTCATTTAATTTTAAAACACCAACAAAGTTTTACCTCAATTCGATAAAAAGAGTCATTCGAATGAAATATATATACATATGTCAAAAAATATTCGAAAATAAAATTACAGAGTATCAATCTTGCAATTACGAAATTCGCGTTACAAAATTAGAAATATTCGGTAGTCCATAGTAAAAATTTACGGTATTTCCGAAATAGACTATTTAATTCGAAATCGAAATTCGACTTTATTGCCTGGGACATTATTTTCGATCACCACAAAAAATATTGAAAATTAAAATGATAACGGTGTTAATGCTAATTGAACATACTGTCACTATTTTGTGGGTTAAGATTTTACTTTTAAGTAAAAAATTTTGGATATTGGTAATGATATTTGGTACTTTACTAAGAGTAAACTGGGGTTTATAAATCTAAATTATCATCTAAATTTAAACATAACGGTTTCAATTTTTTTTTTGTTTCTTTTTTGTGATGAGTTAAATGATGTCAACAATAAATGGTTATATCACTTATAATATAATGAGTATAGGATTTGATAGGCGTTATAAGAGCACATACATTACACACATATATTATATGTGTACAAAATGAATAATAAGAAAAGAATTTATTGCCAGTTGATTTGTTAGTTGAGGTTTTTAATATATATATATACATATTTGTATGTTTTTGATTTTTACATTTTACCGTTATTTTTTACATTTTAAATATCAAATTGAGGAAATAAAAAAATTAATTTTTGGGAAGTAAAATGTCCCAGGTAATGATGAATTTCTGTTTTTGTTGTTTTTGTTTAGGGTAATAAAAAATCTTTCATTTTAGAGAATTTATGTTGTTGTGGTTCTCAAAAAAAGTTTAAAAAAAAATTTTAATTTTTATATTTTTTGAGGTTATGTAAACGATAAACCACTATATAAAACTTTAAATAACAAAAACCTAAAATATATTATAATTTGAAGTATGCACAGCATGCAAGATAAAAATATAACATATATAAGATAAGATAAAAATTATTTATATCCAAAGATTCATTTAGATTTTATTTTAATATACTTTAATTAAATCTTTAATAAATTAGAACTATAATTTTTATTAAATATATTAAATACGAACATATTTTGAGTATTAATTTGTTTTAGTAAATATATTGTATTAGAGAAACTTTAATTAACACATTGTTATAGTGTAGCTTTAAATTGATTTGTTTGTTTTTTTGCTATTGATGGGGACATGCAATCCATGTACACCATGGCCTTCGATACATAGTGTATCTTTTAATTTATGAGTATTTACTTTGTTTAAAGCATATTTTTTATATATAACTTTGGATATTAGGTCACCAAAGGTATTTAGTAGTGTAACATTATTTTTTTATTACATATACCTATACTTTCTAATTAAAATTTGGGGTCTGGCCCGAAATCCGGCTTTATCAAATCCCCTTTTCACAAAATCCCGCTATTCAGTTGTTTTTCTCTTATAAAAACTATAAAAAGCAATAAATATTCTAAATTCAACTCTTAAATATTCTTAAGTCAGAATTTCACTTATATATATATATAAATATTGTGGAAAAGGGGAAAATACTCCGTTTTCGTAACTAACTCTTAAATCATTCGTAATTCAAGAATCCCATATATCTATGTTTATAAATATTCTGGGAAAAGGTAATACCTTTATTTTGTATCGAACTCTCAAATCTTACCGAACTTTTTTTCATATATGAGAAATCTACAACAACAAGGGTTGCCACCCCCAATCTGCCGTTAAACAAATTAATAGAACCCGGATTTCGTAATCAACTCTAAAACCCTTCCTAATTCAGAATCCTTGTTATATATATAAATATTTTGGAAAAGGCGTAAAACCCAAACGTTGTGCGTACAGACGAACGAATGGATGGATGTATGACACATTATGTACTAAAAAATAAAAGAAAAATTAAAAAAAGCGGTATTTCCATAAGGAAAGCGGGATTTTGAAAAAGCGGGATTTGGTAAAGCAGGATTACGAGCTGCTCCCTAAAATTTGTGAATATTGCGAAAATCGAAATCATGCTTTCTCGGTTAATTAGCAATCCATTTCAGTACCAACTCCCCTGTTGTAATATTCTTCAATAATAAAATCTATTGTTTGTAGTTTCTGTAGTTTGAAAAGAGAGAGACAAGGAAAGATAAATTGGAGATAGGACTTGGAATTTTGGATTAACATTAAGTGTGTATGTAACTGAATTCTGAACTCCTAACTTTAACTCATAAGATGGTATATGGTTCCACAAATATAACAGGCTCTATAAGTTTCAGTACACTTTCTTAGCACAATTTTTAAAATATCTTCAGAAAAGCTGTTCGTCTCTACAATGCATCTATTTGTAACAAGGTTGGTTACCTAACTGTGTTGTACCTAACGAGTATAAATAGAATTTATTTTTCTAGTTCCTTTCAAAACATGTTAAAAAAGTTTCAATATAGAATTAAAAAGACCATATAAATGGTTTTCTAAAAATAGGGTCATAGTAATTAAATAAGTTTTGAAGGTTTTTCAATCTTAATACTATGTATGATACTATGTAATTTTAATATACTGTGTATGTACTTTATAAAATATAACTGATATTTTCTAATATATCTGAACCATAATCTTTTGATGATATAAAATACATAATAAATATACAACAAATGTTCTTAAATTTTTTTTATGAAGTTTCATAAAAGTTTCAAAAACAAATCCATGTAAAGGGGATATTGTATGTTTACTATCCATACGTAAAGAAAATTGATACAGATCTGCTTACGAGTATGTAAACACTATTATATATTCTATAAATCGTCCTTTTAAAAATATACAAAAAATTTATAAGAAAGGAAATATTTTTTTTATAAAATATGGTTATTATATTTTACCTTATTTTTTGCATACTATTTCTGTGTTGTAAGTAATTTTTAAATTTAATTATTTTTAGAAAACACATACTTAGAAAATATTTAATTTAGAAGCAAATTTTACTTTTTTATATACTGAACGGCTGTTAATCATATTCTCTTTATCTATTAGTATTATTACAAAAAATTGATAAAAACTTAATTAACTTAACTAACTAGGATTTTGAAATTTTCACAATTCATTTTTATGCAATAGCCGTCATCGCTATTTAAATTCAAGCATTTTGGTCCACGGATTCGAGTAGCTGCCATACAACTCCTTCTTTTATATGAGCATTACACTACACCTAATGAAGCTGGGTGCCTGAATTTTTGCTAAAAATAGTATAGTGGAATGGCCAAAGTTACTGCAAAATTTGGTTGATCTACTGCAGAGGGTTCGAGTAGCTGCCATACAACTCCTTCTTTTATATGAGCATTACTCTACACCTAATGAAGCTGGGTGTCTGATATTTTTCCAAAAATATAATGTTTATATTACGGTCATACGGGTATCCCAGAGTTGACACAGTCTATTCTACTAAACTCTTCCTCGTTTTAGTTTATAATGCCTACGTTATAATTAGGGTACCCAAAACCATTGCATGTTACTGCTATTTTAGTAATTTAACAGGAAGATACGATTATGACCTTGAATATAACAATTTTTATCAAAAAAATTAAATTCTAAGTACTTAATGCCCTTAAAAAGAATTTTTTTAATGAACTCCTTATTACGTTAAAATATATATGATATTAATTGTGGCACCGGCTTTTCATGCGAAAGATTCCGGGTTCGATCCCTGGCTGGGTAAACTCAATAGTAATAGAAATAACTTGTAATTAAATATCTATCAGTTGGCCCACATGTGTATTTGGCAAAGGGTCCCAAAATTGCGTGCAAATATTTATAATTGTTTACCTAATTAATAAAAAAATAAATAAATAATAAATAAATATATTAGAAAATTTTCAGAAGTGTCTTCATCTCCATCAAAATGGTTTAATATTAATTTTAAAACAAAATTATCGATTCTAATGACATTTGTTTCCTTAAA